>JAGWEN010000886.1:0-51196 GCA_018703685.1 Orius laevigatus | reverse complement strand
CTTGTTGGTTTATTACGAAGTTACGTTTACGGGAAGGATCTACCTATCCTGTTATACGAGTACGAGAAGGTCTACCCGTTTTACGAGAACGGATACGGAAAGATCTACCCGAAGGATAGGATGCAAAAGTACATTGTAATCTTTCTTATCCAATACAGTTGTCGTCGTATACCAGGCTTGATGTTTTCATGGGCAAAACTTACGGTGAAAACTCATTCATTAGATTAGTTCGGGTGATTTCCACTTGTGGTTTTGAGTCGAAACTTTAGTGAGCGCGACCCTTGATTTATTTCCAAGTGAAATTAGTTCGATCGTTATCGTATTTTGTATTCGCCGGTTAACTTTCGGTTCCGACGTCAACTTTTAAAATTTCTATTTGATTAAATCGTTGGAAAAAAGCAATAACGCGATGGAATCGGAGTTAAAATAACGCGATTTATCCCTGATAGGCGGTTGTAAATTTTGTGGAAACCAGTACGCTGGGAGGTGAGCGCTGACTTCGGATAATTGAGACCTAAGCCATCGAATATATCGATCAGAACTCTTTAAAATTTGCATCAAGGGCCAAAAGGCTTGGAGGCTGGCTGTCCAAGCTCGGAGGGTCAGGTCATTTTCTCAAGCATTGTCAAATGTCATGACTGCATACGAGAGTGTATGATGCCGCAAACAAAAAGTAAGAATCTACCTCAAACTTGCATTGTACACTCAATCCTCGTCATTTGAATAATGCGTTTTAAAAAAGTCGTCCGGTGGAATGACTGCAAAGTTGCTTTTTTCGAGATAAAAGGAGGTTGAAGCCATTCTCTTCAGATGCTTTTAGATCGATGTACGCGCCCGTGCAAGGGGATCGCAACTCCTTCGCGTCGACGAAGTTTTATTATAACCTAGGCAGTTAAAATATATAGCAACGAAACATATAAAAAGGGACAAATCGAGGGTGCTCGTTTCACGAAGGTTTATGTTTTCTTTTTTCTTTATGACAGATGCGTTCAGTGGACGATTTGTCTCCACTCCGGGAGTCACTCAATCTAGAGCAGCGAAGATATAAAGGTAGCACTCGACATCACTTGTTCCCCTCTTTTTGTCGCATAATCTCGACCCCTCTCGATATCTCCGCCCTTGTCATTTACATAGTACGCCGCTCGTAAAATTAAGGCTTCATTTATTAAGGCGAGTCACTGAGACGAGCAATGGGGGACCAGAACACGGTAATTGCCCTTCGGACCCCGCTCTTTGGAACTCCATCAACGAATTATTCACAGTTCCGTCACACTAATGGGGGATAAAGTCGAACCGGATTGATATGTATCTGGAATGTGAGATTTCCAGACGATTTAATCTATAGTATCCTCTACGATTGAAATACCGTAACATTGAATATCGTTAACCTTGATTTATGAGGATCTGTCCATGTCATGAAGAAAGTGGTGTTTTCCTGAATTGGTAAGATCAGCAGCAGCCTGATCAAACAGAAAGTAGTCCAATTTGCAATAAATGCCCACATGGCAACACTGTCAATGGTACAACCGTTGAGGATTGCAGATCCAAGAATAGGCCCTAAAAAGTAGCCCGATTTGCGATGAATCATTCAAATGGCATAAGCTGTCAAGACTCCAACTTGTGGGATTTCAGGTTGCCAGATTATGTCCCCAAAGTAGCCCGATTTGATATAAATCGCCTGAAACTGTCAGTACTGTTAATGGCCACGTTGTGGGATTCAGGGTTGCCAGAATAGGCCCCAAAAAGTAGCCCAATTTCATGTAAACCGTCCACAATTAGCATCACTGTGATAGCCCAACCTTATTGGATTGCAGGATTGCCGAATAGGTCCCAAAAAGTAGCATATTTGCGATGAATCGCCCTAAATGCAACAATGTCAAGAACCCAACTTTGTGGATTGCATGATTGCCAGACATATGCCCAAAAAGTGCCAATTTCATATAAATCGCCCAAGACGGCAACACTGCCATGATCCATCCTGGAGGGGTTGGCAATATTCTCAAGAATAGGCCCTAAAAAGTAGCCTAATTCATATAAACCGCAAACTAGCATCACTGTGAAAGGCCCTACCTGTTGGATTGGCAGACAGATTGCCAGAATAGAGTCCCCAAAAAGTAGCCCAATTTGAGATGAATCGCCCAAACTGCTTCGATCCTGTCTAGACTCGAGGAGTAGCTTTTGGTGGTCGTGGTAATCAGCGTCGTATCGGATTGGTCGCAGTGAAACAATTTAGTAATAATTGCATTGATGGCATCAACATGGATAGATGAAGATGATGTTAATGTTCGACACTTTCTCAGTTTCTATTTAAATTCATCCAGTGCTAAGATTGCCGAGAGAGACCCTATGTTGTCGGAGCGGAAACGAGGAGGTGAATGATGTGTAAAATGAGGTCTGCGTACCCTCCAGAGCTATTACAGAGTAGGCCCTGATGCTATATCGATCACGTGGCAGTAAATGGGACGAACGAGGGTTCCTCGAGCCTTCCAAACTTTCTGGGAGACTGTCCATTTTCCCATGAAGAATCAAGCGGCGGCGCACGTGCCCTAATCGTTCTGGGGCTTATCAAGGATCTCTTCCAATCAACCGACACCCAATAATCACTTCATCCCTTTTGTTTGCAGTTCTATTGATGCTGGAGAGAATCAATATGCGCTGAATACGTTAAGTACACGGACATCACCCACCGTGTTCGCGCAGCTCAATCAGCCTTCCAGGACGACATCAATCGAAAATCCGATGAGAAAGTCTCGTTTTATATCACATAGGGTGAGTCTAAGCTTTGCAAACAAAAATCTTATTTATTGTTATACTTTAGCGACTCTGCGCTGATGTTGAACGGCCTGGAAACATCCGTCATACTGTATTGCAAGGGAACCCTCACGATCATGGTTACCAGGACAACAACGATATCTAGTCTATTTAAATAACGCTAAAGGAGTCACACAAGAAATCGAACGCTCCATCATAATCATCTCTAGAGAAACACGTAGATAAGCATCCTTATTTGAGACCTCAAACCACTACCAATACAAATTGCTATACTAGCTACAACATACTATTCTTACCTACAAACTCTATATGTACTAACTGCACCCGTCATCTCCTAGGCTAACGCCAACTTAAGCCATACTCTCCATTCTCACACTATTACCACAGCCTTCCCTACCTATGTAGTACACGATACCCCCCAACTCCATTCTCCACACCCCTACAATACTTTTCATCCACCTACCACTACCCCACTCTCCCATACGCCCTGACCTCGTCTCGCTATACCTACCCCCACTCTACATACCCTACCCCCTACCGCCTACTCTTCCTACTCCCTACTTTACTCTTCGTAAGCATACCCCACTTTGCGTACCCATACCCTACAATCTCACTTGGCATACCCATACTATCCTAACGCCTCCATAGCCCTAACCCCAACTTCATACACAACCCCACTATCTATACTCCGTCCAATCGTCCCTCTATATACACCTACCCTGCGTCTCTATAACCCTACTCCACTATCCACACCCTACCCCCAATCCCACTCTCCACACCGCTACCCAAACTATCCATCGTCCATACCCTATATCATATCCATATCCATACCCCACCACGATCCATACCCTCACTCCACTCTCCTAACCTTCAATTGATACTCCGTACATAAACGATACTCACCACTCATGTCCATACACATGTACTCAATACATACTTCACACCAAGAAACCAATCTCACGTCACACCTCCACCATCTACTGACCCTCTCACAGCCATACTAACTAGAAACTGTATCACAAAAACCGATGATCCATCGATTCTTAGCACAGAAGCCGACGCTTATATCAAAAATATAAACAGGTTTGCCCGTGATCGACAAGTTTTGAGCCCGTCCGATTTATCATCAGGACATCAAAATACACTAACAGCATACGAATTTCTTTACGATTCTGAAGATATCGACATCGGAATTACCGACTGAGTAACCCTTTGTTAATCTTCAAAACAATATATCTCTTTTGTGTTTAGCATCTTTTAGGCAAAGAGTGACCGCAAACAAAAAGAAGACTCTACAAAACCCAGGAAAGCACACCTTTTTCATCCAATCGATGAAGAGATCCAGTAATAAACGATCCCAGTTCATAAATTAAATTTCTAGTGGTATTTTAGTTTAGTTGAAAATGAGCCGTAAAATCAATAATGTTAGCATGATTATGAATAATTATATGTTTGACAGACCGAAGCTTGAGAACTAGACATTTTTAATGTGAGTTTTTCTTTTATTTTATGTAGTAACGATATTTTTCAGATATTAAACGACATTAGATTCGGTTTTTTCAGGTAAACGAATAGCTTCGGTCACCGTGTCTGTCATTCGTAAAGACAAAAGTAGTCCCGAATCTTTCTTATTCTCGCTTTTTTTCCGCAGTCTTTATTTGGCAGAACCAGAGGCACTGAGAGTTTTGTCTTAGCTTCGCTTAAGTCGCATTATTGTGGCTTTGTTTAACTTGTGTTGTTTGTGCTGAAAGTGCGTCATTTTGAAATAGGTACATAACTGTTAAAAATTTAGCCGCACGAGACGCGACGGAAAATCGACCAACTAGTCATCAATGGTCACATCATTTTCAATCAGGCGCTGTTTACAAGCCCGACACCGGACACCAGGCACGTTCAGACTTTGCATGGGATCGAATGCAGAGGTCAACGTTTCATTCAGCACGGAAAAGACAGTCATCGAACACAAAGTACATTTTTATAGCAATAATTGACATCACGGCTCCTATTGGAGCACCGAAGTTCCCAGTCTCCTAGTGGCCCAGGAGTCCCGGCCTCCTATTGGGCCCACTAGTTCCAGTCTTCTATTGGCGTAAGAGTTCCTGCCCTTCTATTAGCCTAAGAGTTTCCGGCATCCTATTGGCGCGGAGTTCAGTCTCTATTGGTCCAGGAGGTCCGGCCTCCTATTGGTCCAGGAGTTCCCGCCGCTTCCTATGTGCCCGAAGTTCCCGGCCTCCTCTTGGCCCACTAGTTCCCAGCTCTCCTATGGCGTATGAGTTTCTGCCCTCCTATTGGCTAGAGTTCCGGCCTCCTATCGGTCCAGGAGTCCCGGCTCCTATTGGCCCAGAGTTCCCAGTCTCTATTGGCGTATGAGTTCCCTGCCCGCTATTGGCCTAGAGTTTCGGCCTCCTATTGGTCAGAGTTCCGGCCTCTATTGGCCCAGGAGTTCCCGCGCCCTCCTATTGGCCAGTAGTTCCAGTCTCCTATTGGCGTATGAGTCCTGCCCTCCGATTGGCCTAAGAGTTTCGGCCTCCTATTAATCCAGGAGTTCCTAGCGCCTCCGATGGTCAGAGTTCCGGCCTCCTATGGCCCAGGAGTTCCAGTCTCCTAATTGCCCAAGAGTCCTAAGCCCTTCTATTATCCTGAGAGTTCCGGCCTTTTAAGTCGCTATGGGCACATTGCCTTCATTTGTCCCCTAAGCTCAATAACCTTTTCTTTTAGAATACGTCAAAGTCATACAATCGTCCGGAGACTCAAATCATCCTGACGTGTGTCGTCCTCGCAGAACATCGTCAAGGCAACATTCCAGTCAGCAAGCGTGCGGAATCCATCTCATCCATCGTCCTCACATGGTCGTAGACACCACAAGCACACAATTTTTAGAGGTAAAATCACAGAAAGATATATTCTTTCTCTCATCCACATCATATCATCATCTTAGGTCCCATTTTCTCTAAGTAAATATTTTTGTTTTGATTCCGCCTCATTTGGAAACGCAAGACTCGTTAAGTGAGTCGTTTGTCAATATTCCGGTGTTGGAGTCTTCATATCTTCACTCTCAACGAAACGTCTCTTTCGCTATTTCTATCTCACTCCATCCACTCTGATCACTCATCCTCTCTTTTCGTTTTCCTCTTTCTAGTCACATGTTGCATGACAGGTGTATAAATGAGCTTAGTCGAGTGTGGTAATTAAAGGGTTTTAAATTAAAAGCGTTGAAATATATTTTCATATATTTGTTATTGTGGCTAATATGTCTGCCATTGATGTTCGCATGTTCTGCATGCCCGGAATGTAAAGTACTAGACAGATAAAGGACATAAGTAGTTTTCTATTTTGTTTTCTTTTTAATCGTAATTATCAAAAGCAATTCATGGTGTTGTCTAGCTTGGATAATTACCGCTTTGTAGAGAAAATCTGTCCGGATCAGATGACCACAGATTTTCCTCTACAAAGCGGTAATTATTCCAAAGCTAGAACCAACACATTGATTTGCTTTCGATAATACCGATAAAAAAAGAAACAAAAGAAAACTAATTATGTCCTTTATCTGTCAGTACTACATTCCCTGGACATGCAGAACATGCGAAACATCAATGGCAGACATATGCAAAAAAAATAAAATATATGAAAATATATTTCACCGCTTTTTATTTAAAAACCCTTTAATTACCACACTCGAATAAGCTCATTTATACACCTTTCATGCAACATGTGATAGAAAAGAGAAAACGAAAAAGAGAGGATGAGTGATCAGAGTGGATGGAGTGAGATAGAATAGCGAAAAGAAAAAAAACGTTTCGTTGAGAGTGAAGAATATGAAGAACTCCAACACCGAATATTTGACAAACGACTCACCTAAACGACTGGTTTCAAATGAAGCGGAATCAAACAAAAATATTTAATTAGAAAATGGGACCTAAATGAGATATTATGTGGATAAGAAAGAATAATCTTTCTGATGATTTTTACCTCTAAAAATTGTGTGATTGTGGTGTCTACGACCATGAGAGGACGATGGATGAGATGGATTACGCCGTTGCTGACTGGAATGTTGCCTTTGACGATTTCTGCGAGGACGACACCGTCAGGATGATTTGAGTCTCCGACGATTGTATGACTTTTGACGTATTCTAAAAGAAAAGGTTATTAGCTTAGAGGGAAAATGAAGGCAATGTGCCCATAGGACTTAAAAGGCCGGAAACTCTCAGGATAATAGAAGGGCAGGAACTCTTGGGGCAATAGGAGACTGGGAACTAGTGGGCCAATAGGAGGCCGGGAACTCCCGGGCCAATAGGAGGCCGGGAACTCCTGGACCAATAGGAGGCCGGAAACTCTTAGGCAATAGGAGGCAGGAACTCATACGCCAATAGGAGCTGGGAACTAGTGGCCAATAGGAGGCCGGAACTCTGGCCAATAGGAGGCCGGGAACTCCTGGACCAATAGGAGGCCGGAAACTCTTAGGCCAATAGGAGGCAGGAATCATACGCCAATAGAGACTGGGAACTCTGGGCAATAGGAGCCGGAACTCTGAGCCGATAGAGGCGGAAACCTTAGGCCATAGAGGGCAGAACTCATTACGCCAATAGGAGACTGGGAAGTGGGCCAAAGGAGGCCGGGAACTTCCGGGCAATAGGAAGCCGGGAACTCCTGGACAATAGGAGGCCCGGGACTCCTGGCCAATAGAGACTGGGACTCCCGGGCAATAGGATGCCGGAAACTCTAGGCTAATGAAGGGCAGGAACTCTACGCCATAGAAGACTGGAAAAATTGGCCAATAGGAGGCCGGGAACTCCTGGACCAATAGGAGACTGGGAACTTCTGGCCCAATAGGAGGCCGTGGATGTCAATTATTGGATATAAAAAATTACTTTGTGTTCGATGACTGTCTTTTTCCGTGCTGAATGAAACGTTGACCTTGATTCGATCCCATGCCAAAGTCCTGAACTGCTGGTTGTCCGGTGTCGGGCTTGTAAAAAGCGCCTGATTGAAAATGATGTGACCATTGATGACTATTTGGTCGATTTTGTCCGGTCTCGGTGGCGGCTAAAATTTTAACAAAAAAATTATTTACATATTTCAAAAAATGACGCACTTTCAGCACAAAACAACACAAGTTAACAAAAGCCACAATATTGCGACTTAAGCGAAGCTAAGACAAAACTCTCAGTGCCTCTTGTTCTCCAAATAAAAGACTGCGGAAAAAAAGCGAGAATAAGAAAAGATTAGTGACTACTTTTGTTTAAGAATGGACAGACACGGTGACCGAAGCTATTCTACCTGAAAAACCGAATCTAAAATGTCGTTTTAATATCTGAAAAAATATCGTTTACTACATAAAATAAAAGAAAAACTACATTAAAAATGTCTATTTCTCAAGCTTCGGTCTGTCAAACATATAAATTATTCATAATATGCTAACATTATTGATTTACGGCTCATTTTTCAACTTTTTAAACTAAAATAACACTAGAAATTTAATTTATGAACTTGGAATCGTTTATTACCTGGAATCCTTCATCGATTGGGATGAAAAAGGTGTGCTTTCCTGGGTTTTTGTAGAGATCTTCTTTTTTGTTTGCGGTCACTCTTTGCCTAAAAGATCTAAACACAAAAGAGAAATTAATTGTTTTTAAGATAACAAAAGGGTTACCTCAATCTGTAATTTCCGATGTCGATATCTTCAGAATCGTAAAGAAATTCGTATGCTGTTGGGTTGTATTTTTGATTTTCCTGATTGATAAATCGGACGGGCTCCAAAACTTTGTCGATCACGTGCAAAACCTGTTTATATTTTTGATTATTAAGCGTCTGCTTCTGTGCTAAAGAATCTATGGGATATCGGTTTTGTGATGCAGTTTTTAGTTAGTATGGGCTGTGGAGGGTCAGTAGATGGTAGAGGGTGACGTGAGATTGGTTTTTTGGTGTGAAGTATGTATGAAGTACAGTGTATGGGACATGATGGTGAGTATGGGGTTTATGTAAGGGGTATCAATTGAAGGGTTAGGAGAGTGGGGTGGGGGTATGGATAGTGTGGGGTATGGAATATGGATATGGATAGGGGTATGGAATATGGATAGTTTGGGTAGGGGTTTGGAGAGTGGGATTGGGGGTAGGGTTGTGGATAGTGGGAGTAGGGTTATAAAGAGCAGGGGTAGGTGTATATAGAGTGACGGTAGGGACGGAGTATAGATAGTGGGGGTGGTGTATGAAGATTGGGGTTAGGGCTATGGAGAGTTAGGATAGGGGTATGGGTATGCAAAGTGAGATTTAGGGTATGGGTATGCAAAGTGGGGGTATGCTTATGAAGATTAAAGGTAGGGGTATGAAGAGTAGGGGTAGGGGGGTAGGGTTATGTAGAGTGGGGGTAGGGGTATGAAGAGAAGAGGTAGGGGTATGGAGAGTGGGGTAGTGGTAGGTGGATGAAGAGTATTGGTAGGGGTGTGGAGAATGGAGTTTGGGGGTATCGTGGATACATAGGTAGGGGGAAGACTGTGGTAATAGTGTGAGGAATGCCTAGGAATAGCCTAGGAGATGACTGGGTGCAGTTAGTACATATAAGGTTTGTAGGTAAGAATAGTATGTTGTAGCTAGTATAGCAATTTGTATTTGGTAGTGGTTTGAGGTCTCAAATAAGGATGCTTATCTTACTTGTTTTCTAGGATGATTATGATGGACGTTCGATTTCTTTTGAATGACTTTAGCGTTATTTAAATAGATATCGTTGTTGGTCCTGGTAACCCAGATCGGAGGGTTCCCTTGCAATAAAGTATTGACGGATGTTTCCAGGCCGTTCAACATCAGCGCAGAGTTCGCTAAAGTATAAAAATAAATAAGATTTTTGTTTGCAAAGGCTTAAAGACCTACCCATGTGATATAAAACGAGACTTTCATCGGATTTTCGATTGATGTCGTCCTGGAAGGCTGAATTGAGTGGCGCGAACACGGTGATGTCCGTGTACTTTAACGTATTCAGCGCATATTGATTTCTCTCCAGCATCAAATAGAACTGAAACAAAAGGAAGAAGTGATAATTGGGTTTCGGTTGATTGGAAAGAGATCCATGATAAGCCCCAGAAACGATTAAGGCACGTGCGCCGCTTGATTCTTCATGGGAAAATGGACAGTCTCCCCTGAAAAGTTTGGAAGGCTCGAGGAACCCTCGTTCGTCCCATTTTCTGCCACGTGATCGGATATTAGCATAGGGCCTACTCTGTAATTAGCTCCTGGAGGGTAAGCAGACCTCATTTTACACATCATTTCACCCCTCGCTCCGACAAACAAGGGTCTCTTCGGGCAAATATTAGCACTGGATGAATTTAAATTAGAAACTGAGAAAGTGTCGAAATTAACATATCAATCTTCATCATCCATTGTTGATGACCATCAATGCAATTATTACTAAATTGTTTCATTCGACCAAATCCGATACGACTCTGATTACCCAACCCACCAAAAAGCTACTCCCTCGAGTCTTAGACAAAAAAAAAGGATCGAAGCCAGTTTGGGCGATTCATCTCAAATTGGGCTACTTTTTGGGGCCTATTCTGGCAATCCTGCAATCCAACAAGGTAGGGCCTTTCACAGTGATGCTAGTTTGGGCGGTTTATATGAAATTAGGCTACTTTTTAGGGCCAATTCTTGGAATATTGCAATCCCTCAAGGATGGATCATTGGCAGTGTTGCCAGTTTGGGCGATTTATATGAAATTGGGCAACTTTTTGGGGCATATTCTGGCAATCATGCAATCCCACAAAGTTGGGTCTTTGACATTGTTGCCATTTTGGGCGATTCATCGCAAATTATGCTACTTTTTGGGGCCTATTCGGGCAATCCTGCAATCCAATAAGGTTGGGCCTATCACAGTGATGCTAATTTGGACGGTTTACATGAAATTGGGCTACTTTTTAGGGCCTATTCTGGCAACCCTGAAATCCCACAACGTTGGGCCATTAACAGTACTGACAGTTTAGGCGATTTATATCAAATCGGGCTACTTTTGGGGACATAATCTGGCAACCCTGAAATCCCACAAGTTGGGTCTTTGACAGTTATGCCATTTTGAATGATTCATCGCAAATTCGGCTACTTTTTAGGGCCTATTCTTGGAATCCTGCAATCCCTCAAGGTTGGACCATTGACAGTGTTGCCAGTTTGGGCAATTTATTGCAAATTGGACTACTTTCTGTTTGATCAGGGACTGCCTGATTCTTCCAATTCAGGAAAACACTTTCTTCATGACATGGACAGAATCCTCATAAATCAAGGTTAACATATTCAATTGTTACGGTATTTCAATCGTAGAGGATACATAAGATTAAATCGTCTGGAAATCACAATTCCAGATACATATCAATCCGGTTTCGACTTTATTCCCCCATTAGTGACCGGAACTGTGAATAATTCGTTGAATGGAGTTCCAAAGAGCGGGGTCCGAAGGGCAATTTACCGTGGTTCTGGTCCCCCATTGCCCCCCCTCGTCTTCAAGTGACTCGCCCTTAATAAATGAAGCCTTTAATTTTACGAGGGCGTAATGTAAATGACAAGGGCGGAGATATCGAGAGGGGTCGAGATTATGGACAAAAAAGAGGGGAACAAGTTAATTGTCGAGTGCTACCTTTATATCTTCGCTGCTCTAGATTGAGTGGACTCCCCGGAGTGGAGACAAATCGTCCACTGAACGCATCTGTCACATAAAACCTCGTTGAAACGAGCACCCTCGATTTGTCCCTTTTATAGGATTTCGTTCTATATTTTAACTGACCTAAGGTTTATAAATAAAACTTCGTTCGACACGCGAAGGAGTTCGATCCCCCTTGCACGGGGGCGTACATCGATCTAAAAGCCATCTTAAGATAATGGCCTCAACCTCCTTTTATCTCGAAAAAAGCCAACTTTGCAGTCATTCCGCCGGACACTTTTCAAAACGCATTATTTCAAATGACTAGGATTTGAGTTACAATGCAAGTTTTGAGGTAGATTCTTACTTTTTGTGCGGCATCATACATCTCGATGCAAGTCATGACATTTTGAAAATGCTTGAGAAAAATGACCTGAGCTTGGACAAGCAGCCTCCAAGCCTTTTGGCCCTTGATGCAAATTTTAAAGAGTTCTGATCGATATATTCGTGGCTTAGGTCCATTATTCCGAACAGCGATCACCTCCCAGCGACCTGGTTTCCACAAAATTTACAACCGCCTATCAGGGATAAATCGGCGTTTATTATTTAACTTCCGAATTCCATCGAGTTATTGCTTTTTTCGAACGATTTTAATCAAATTAGAAATTTTAAAAGTTGACCGTCGAAACCGAAAGTTAACCGGCGAATACAAAATGCGATAACCGACGAACTAATTTCACTTGGAAATAAATTCAAGGGTCGCGCTCCTAAAGTTTCGACTCAAAACCAAAGTTGGAAATCAACCCGAATAATCTAATGAAATGAGTTTTCCCCGTAAGTTTTGCCCATCATCAAGCCTGGTATACCGACAACTTGTATTGGATAAGAAAGATTACAATGTACTTTTGCATCCTATCCTTCGGGTAGATCTTCCCGTATCCGTACTCCTAAAAGGGGTAGACGGGGTAAAAATGGGAAGGTACCAATTCATAGCACGTACATATAAGGATTTGTGGAGTTTACTACCATCATATCTTCATAGCAGGTACATATAAGGATTTGCGGAGTTTACTACCGCCCTATCCTTCTTATCTTATGTTCTATCGTTCCAATGAAGCCAATTGAAAGTTCGGAAAAAACTGAAAACATCACTTAAAGATAGGATTTCCATGTTGCCGTAATCCGAACACGATCCAGACTAACTGATCCAGATTACATTCGACACGGACAAGCACTTAAAACGTACATGCTTAATGCTAAAGGGAAAAAATGGCGTTTTTCACGTTTTTCTGTCAGCAAAATTAAACGAGCAAGAATTAATTTTGGAAGGAAGAATAACGACCTAGATTTCGAGCCGTCAAGGGTACGTCGGATTGGATGGGAATGTGCTCAGAAAATGATATACGGCAACATGTAATAGCGTTTCCCTCCTCGAAAAACCTACCTTTTCCTCCCCATCCCTTATTTTCGATCCCTTCGGCATTAATTCTTTATAAGGTCCGCCCTTGACCTTTATTGCCAGACTGGGAACCCTCATAAAGGCGTTCATAGTTGGAAAATTGATTTTTAACTTAATTAACGATTGTGGAAGAGTGGAAGGTATTAAAGGGGTCCCACCTGTCCGGAGATAATTGTAAACCCTTTTGCAGATGTCGAATCGTTTACAAGAAAAGGGACCTTTTTTGTATCTTCAATCAGCTGCCCGGCAGTAGGCACGTTCCCACGTCCGCTTACGCCCGTGTAATTTATGACTCTGGGATGTGGATGAGTAAAGAGGATTTGGCGGGTCGGACAAAAGAGGATTCTCAATCAGCTTTGTATCCCGAGGGGGTTCGGACAATTGGGTTTTCCTTAAGCCTTAAAAATAAAACACGCGACTTTCCTTAATGGACATTGACGGATCATCCTCAAAAAGTAGTTCCCACGCCGAATTTCCCGACGAATTTCAACAAAATTAACCCTGGGAGGGATTTCAGACGCGTTGTTATTGATTGGGAACAACTCTTCCGGCGCTGAATACACAGGTGGGGGAGTTTCGGGGGTCCATATATCACCGAGGGCCCTAGAGACGAGTGCATCGATATGTTCTCAAATCAAACACAAATTTGATTACGACAAACATTCGTTTTCATTCGTAAATAATAAAAGTCGACTTGGAATCAGGAACAAAAGCTTTTTATCGAATAAACATCTTAAGCCAGTGAATTCGTAATTTCCGGCTTCTATCCAAGTGTTGGGGGAGAGGGCACGCAATTCGAGTAACACGTTGGATTAAAAGAAAAAATTATCTCGCTTTTATATCGACCAATTTTCCCATTAAGTAACTAATCGCCTACCGGGCGATCCAACTTGTGCGTGAGGGTCATCTAAAGTTTGACACACCGGAGTACATACTCGAAGCAGCCACTGGGGCGGAAACTTTGGAAATTCTCTTTTTGTCGGCAAAGACACTTGAAGACCTCTACCCTTTGGTGAGAAAGAAGTGGACTTTGACAGTCTCGAGACGATATTGACACTTTTAATTGGACTCTACTTTTCAGTGGTGGAAGACGGTCTTTGGCGACCTAAGTTCCTGGGAGAGTTTCAGACAACCTACTTCCTTTTCAGGTAAAATTAAGTCGTTACAGTTTGGACAAATAGCATTGGTGGGAAGATGACTGTCATATTGAAAATACTATCTGATCACGCCTCTAAGGGGAGAAGTGAATAGCATAACAAAGGGGAAACCAGTTTGGCGCCGATCAAAACAATATTTGTTTTAAATTAAAGCTTTCCGAGGGTTGCAACGAAGAAGCTGTTTTTGGAAGGGAGCCCGCCTTTTACCCCTCAAAAACGCCCGTGACATTTTGAACTCATAGGTCAAACAAGAAACCTCCAAACATGGATTTCCTTTTTTAAATTCAATAAAATATATGGAAAAAAATTTTCAACGCATAATAAGCATCAAACGCCACTCCCATTTCCTCCTTTTTTCACCGCTTTAATTTTTTTCCGATTGTTCGAACCGGAAGAACGAGAAAAATCGGAAAGTGGGAGGGACTGGATTAAATTTTTTTTTATTAGGAACTCCATTTTATCCATAAATCCGGAAGCTTCATACAATCGAAGATATTGAAAAATTCATCAGTCGCACTGCCTTCGAAAAGCCATTGAGGAGCGCGTGGTTTAGTGTAGTGTAGTATTGACTAGTCCGAATGATACCGATATATCGATGATACTCATCCACCTGGGACCCAAAACGACCATTGAAACCCCAAAATCTTTCTACTAATACAGTGGCTAATAAAAAATAAAGGATCAATATTTAATTATCACCTTGTTTACAATATGCTATCCACTTATGGTAAAGTGTTTATTATCAACAACGTCGAAGTAAGGTAATCCTTCTTTAAACAAGCAAACTATAACCATAGAGATACCTAGCTTACTCCGACGGAACTTCCCCATCCCGCCTCCAACGCCTAGCATTCTTGGGCAGAATTAACGAACTGAATAGTCACCACTGTCATAGTATGATCGTATATTATTTGCTCTTGCTTCTCGTTTTTATAAGGTAAAAATAAAATTCCATCAAAAATAAAAAGAGAAGATCATAAATCTTACTAAATTCGGTATACGCCATACACACGATATTACAGGTAATAGATAAGGGGGTAAAAAAGCTATAAATTGTTACGCCTTTTATTACATACTTTTCATCCTTGACAGGTAAAAACTAACTTTTTTACAAGGTACTTACTCGACTTTTACGATTGGAAAGACTTTTCGGGCCCTGACGTGTTATTGGTTTTAACGAATTTAACTTCATCGGAAATTACTTGCTGGGGCATGATCATTGGACTAAACCGCAATGTATTATAGGTAATAGCGCAAATAGATGGCATGATGTTTCTAAACGCAATACATGAAAGGTGCTATCTAGGAACACGGTAGCGTTCCGCCCCGGCAAGCAAAACCCCAAAATTTCAAGAACTGTACCAAGTGTATACTGGACGTGACAAAATGAGTTTTTCAGATGTCTGGATCTCGGCTTCCTATGGACCGATTTGCTTAAAACTTTGCACAAATCTTCTTTAATACTATAATATCAATCCCTGAAAATTTCAAGTCGATCGATTCACAGGGAGCCGAGATATAAGACTTAAAATAACAGGGTGTTCACTGTTACAATGTTCTTCTTCTCCACCAGTCTGACAGGACTTAAACTAATCAACCAATCGAGCTGAAATTTTGCACAGACCTTCCCCCCCAAAAAGGCTGGTAGTTGGTACCGTCAAGCTCAATTTTTTAGCATAAAAACTGAATTTTTAGGCCAAAAAGTTCGTGAAAGACATCATTTTCATAATCCCTGAAGTTCAAGCATCAAGTAGTTCCCTACTTTATGTACGTACACAACATGTTCTGTAACTAATCAAGTTGTTAGGATTTCGAGCAGATGAGAGATCTGAGGGGTTTTATGGTGCTCACACTGGGGGGCCATTTCGTCAACGTTGAGAACGCCTCACCCCTACTATGACATAAAAGCAAGTTTTAAGTGGAAACTTGGATCAAAACGTCGAAAATGACAATACCGAGCCAAAGAGGGGAGAAATTTGAAACATCAAACAACGAAACTACTGGTTATAACTTTCAAATTAAAATATTTAAAAAGAAAATTCGCATTAATTAACGGCGCGACCTTGATTACCGGACGCTGAAAACGCGTAATTTAACAAACGCTATAATTTCACGTTGGTTTATGTCGGCGATTATTTTTCGTTACTGCATTGTGGAGGCTCATTTTCTAGGGCACCCTGCGGCCTAGGCCCTCCTCGGGAATCGATACGAGACTACGAATATTCAGGAGAAATTTTCCTTTTCATCTGAAAGGTAATATAAACAAAAACGATCTCTTTTGAGTTTACCCGATGTAATTATCCTTCTCGGTTTCAGAGACCCTAAGACGTTAATTATGCAAAGAGGGAAGGGTGGATGTGTCGACCTGAATCGAAATTTACCGAGGAAATTAATTAACGAACTTAGAAATCGTGTGTGGAAAAAAACAACTTAATTGATTCTATACAGTATTCAAGGATTTAACTCGTTTTTAGCATCATTTTGAAAGATTTATAATGTTTTACCAGATGCAGTTTTTCTTTAAAAAATTTGAGAATTTTAGATTGGTGAACTTCAAGTCGATTTTTGAGGGTGAAGGAGTCGTCTGAGGGTTTTTATTACTGAAACAAATTCGGTAGCCCTTTAAAAAAGCTTTCGAACGGCGTACTTATCGCGTAAATTGGTTGAGAATTAAGGAAGTTATGGAGGTTTAAAGTTCAAATGGGTCGAAGAATTTTTGGACGATTTCAGTAAGGCTGGATGGCCAGAACACGTACCAATGATAGGACACAATTAATTTTTTTTTTAAATCAACCCAATTCGCGATTTACATGTTAATTAGTTGACAATTTTAACGTCATTTACATATTTTACAGCTTAGCAATGCAAATGAACCTGCATAATAGAAAGCTTTTCTGGATTAAGACACCGGCTCTTATCCGTGAAGACACTAGATCAATAAAAACATATTTTTTTACAGCATTTTTCATCGAGTCCTTGGTAACATAAGGAGAAAAAAAGGAAATATGACAGGAGATTTTTTAATGTATCAAATAACCTTTTACCTCTAAGCACGTCTTTAGGTGGAAGAAAGCTTACAAAAGCTCACTTGAGAGGCTTCTAGTTTGGCCGTTTTTTTAATAATCATTAAATGTAATATTGAAGAATCTGAACCAAAAGATAAACGGTTTTTTTGTTAAGAAAAAATAAAAAAATAAAAAAAATAAAGGAGCAGGTCTGGTCTGCTAGTTATGGAAGTGGAACCCCCAAAACGCGAATCTTCTCAAAAAGTTAATTCTCTAACGAAATCCCAATTTGGACTCCTAAGGCCATATTCTGTGGTCTTTTTCTATTATTAGGGCCTTCTTTAATCAAAAAAAGGGTCCAAAATTGTCTGAAAAGTGTCTTATCTTGTCAAAATGAGGCTGAAAAGGATTTTTCCATTTTAAAAAAGGTCAAAATCTGTCTTTTCTAATCAAAATAGGTCAAAATCTGAATGGAAAGGGTCTTTCAATGTCGAAAAAGGATCAAAATTAGGCTGCAAAGGGTCTTTCCTGTCGAAAAAGGATCAAAATCAGGCTGTAAAGGGTCTTTTCCTGTCGAAAAAGGATCAAAATTAGTCTTCAGCCGTCTCAACGGATCTTTAAAAAAAGAGAGAGAGAAAAAAAAGTCAAAATCTGGCTAAAAAGGATCTTTTTCTGTAAACAAGGTCTGGTCTGGTGGCTACGGAAGTGGAACCTTAAAAACGGGACCTTTTCTTTCAAGTGGCTTTTTCTCTCAACCTGTCCATTTGCTAGGCGGAACGCTGTCGCGTTCTACCCCAACCTTCTTAGGCCCTGACACGGTGAAAATTCGATGAACCGAGATCAAAGGGGGTCTCCTTGACCCCTCTCTCAAATCTTGGGTTCGAGGGTAATACAATTTCTTTCGAAGAGTTATAAAATGTTGATGTTGAAGTTGGACAAAATGGCCTTTTACCAGAAAAAACGTTTCAAGTTTCTGATACCTTTCAACTGTCATTTCTAATAAAGTTGAAAAAAGACAGGAGAGAGAGAAAAAAAGGGATAAAAGTTATTGTTTCAACGTTTGCGACGCGAAATCGATAGTGAAGGTAGGAAGATTATGTTCGGTACGTGAGAGGTTCTCAAAGAGGACATTTCAAGCTCATTTAAGACCCTCAAGGGCCCTCAAGCGGGTTGGCATAGTCCAAGTGGTTACTTCGGTTCACAGACCTTTTGAAACTCAAGTATCGAAAATATAGACACAAAGATAATTTATTCTTAATGAACCGAAAAAAGGCCACTTAGATTACATAAAGGGAACAGTAAGCAAAAAGTTTGTGCTGATACGAATTTTTCTGTTGGCAATTTTCTTCGGTTTTTAGTCTGGAAAGAGGTTAGCTTGCGATTTTCAAGATCAGGGTGTGAATGTTGTGATGAATCACCATGGAAACAGAACGAGTTATGCAATTCAATCGTTTTCCAGCTCTGATCTTTGAGTCGATAATTAAGGGTGATAGAGGAAAATGAAGATTTTGGTAGAATCTTCATTCTTCACCAAATTTTCACAATATACAAGGTTAGGGCTTAGGAGGTTGGGGATACGACTGCGGCAGCGTTCCGCACAGCAAACATTCGATTTTACGTTGTTTATGTCATTACACAAAATAAAACTTTAATTACGGAAAAAAGTCGAGCTGGATGGAAAACCTTCCTTGCAAGGTAAGAAGAATGTCTAATGATTCCCTAAGCACCCTCTTCGGGGGTGTTCATTATTTATCACAAAAGCTCCTTGTCTTCATCAAAGATTTTCTTTTCTAATGAGACGAAAAAAGCTGTTTAATGAGTAATTTCAAGACGCCTTTGATATTTAATTTTTTCCCCAAAACGTAATGGCGTGAAAGGGCGAAAAGGTGGCTCCTTTGTAGCAGTCAAAACGAAAAAGATTATATTTTTTTATGCCGAATCATGGGAGGGATCTCACCTTATCCTATTCAATGTGTTCTTGCCTGGAAAGATTTGAAAAGGGGGAGAACCCTCTTTGAAAAGTTTTGACATATGAAGGCTTTTTCAAGGGGTACACTGACCGAATTTGAAATTAGAAGAAAAAGTTAGTAGGTAAACTGTTTTTAGTAGGTTGTTCCCAAGTCACATGAAGTGTGGAGTTTATAAAGGGAAAGGTTTTTGTAGTCGGCGGCGGGGAGGCCTTTCGGATCGATAAGTAGGCGCCACGAGGTCCAGAGTATTCCTTCATTTATCTTCAATCACCCCTTTTTTCACCCTACCTGTGTTTTATTACTTGTATTAATAGAGGAGCAAATAGCCTAAAGACTTCTGATTGACTCTTTGCGCAATGCGACACTGTCCACCATCTTGGCGATTTGGAGTCGATAAAAGTTGAAATTTTGGTGGGCCCCTCCGTGATTTGAGGGGGCACACACCTTAAAAACAAGTGTCGACTTGTAGTCAACTCAAGAGGCGATAGTATAATAGGTGACAATTGCTTCATCCTGCTTTTGAAATAGAACAGAAACCGTTTTATTGGCCCATCGTTTGGTGAGAGACAAAAGTAAATTGTTTTCTGAAATATGCTACCGGTTTTTATGCGGTTTGAACTGAAGGTTGCGGCTTGAAACCCAAAACCGGAGTAAACAACTTGGGAAGTCGTTTTCAAGATTTTAGCCCAGGGAATTTTCGGGAAAGAAGAGCGAGGGGTGGTTCAAGAGATACGGCGACAGACTACAAATCGACGTAAATTGTCCTGTCTGTACGTGATGTTCACAATGGGGCTAATCAAGTGTCCTTCCAGCTTCCACTAAAACCGTCAATTTTTCTTCTGCTTTTATTTTTTCTTAACCTCATGACCGGACGCGTATTTCAGTCTGACTTTTACTACCTTTCGAATACGATTCGGATCAGTCGCGATGGAAGAATGGAGAAAGCAAAACGTCTCACGACCCCTCGTGCGAAATCGAATTGTTCCAGAAGTATTCCGAGGGTTCTCCAATCAAAGATAACTCAATCTGACGATAATAGCAAGGAAAAAGTCAGTCAATTCATGCAATTTTTTTTTTATTAGGAATACTCAAAGTTTATTTTTGTTGATAGCGAGTTAGCGAAGAATATAAAGGAACATTGTTCGAACGTAATTATTCTAGTAACCCATGCCCCAGTTCCATGCGAATCCGTTAACAGAGTCACGAGACTGAGGTGATTCACTCCATCAAAGACCGCATTTTGCTACAGAAAAGGCCATGACCTTTTTTTCACATTTTTCTCAACCTTGTCACATAAATCAGGTATGCGGAGGATGATATAAACGGATAATTAATTCGGCAATCAACCAAAAAACTGTTTGAGAGCAAAAAAAAACGTTTAGTTACGCTCGTGATATTGAATACGGTTCGAAAATATCGCTGTTTGCACAAGTCGGGGAAAAAAGCGCTGAATGTCCGGGTTAACCAAGATATAAAACTGTTCAGCTTGACGTTTCTGACAGGCCGGTCCAAGCACGGGTTGCTGACCAATTGAAGGGGCAGTTCTCACCGGGAGGTGTTATCTACGAATCCCAGCATCCGGTCTCTTGAAAATCGATGCCCTTTGTACACGTTGCCGAATCAACCTCATAGGAAGCATTTATGGTTGTAAATCAGAGATAATGGAGAAAACAACGGGACACTTAGGAGCATTGTGTCCAGAGGTACAACGGGACACCGGTCAATCCTAGTATATTGTGTCCAGTGGAACAACGGGACACAGGTCATTCCTAGTCTATTGTGTCCAGTGGAACAACGGGGCACAGGGCATTCCTAGTATATTGTGTCCAGTGGAACAACGGGACACAGGCCAGTCCTAGTCATTGTTTCCAGTAGAACAACGGGGCAGTCCTAGTCTATTGTGTCCAGTGGAACAACGGGACACAGGTCAGTCCTGGTCACGGTGTCCAGTGGAATAACGGGATAAAGGTCAGTCCATTTCTTAGCGTCCGGCGCTACAATGGGTTACAATCGTTTAGTGGGACAACGATACACAGGTGAGTCCTAGTAATTTGTGTATGGTCACTTGAAAATCGATGCCCTTTGAGCAGGGTGGCGAATCAACTGCATAAGGAAGCACTTAGGGTTGTAAATCAGAGATAATTGAGGGAAAAAAGCCCATTTCAATAGAAATGGATTAGTTTGCACTTCACATGTTGCCTTAAAAGCTTTTTTTCCTCCCCATTTGTTAATGCATTTTTAAGGGGCTAGGATAATTAAGGGTCGACGTGATTCTCCTTTCATATTGGAAAAACTTGAGAGAAATTTTTTTTTATAAACCACAAATTTTTTCCCATACGGTTTATCTTGTCACGAAACCCTTGTCAAAATAATATCTGGTAATCTCAACAAAAATGTCGTGTGCATACGAATGTGTGGCTCCTGGGAAAGGGTTTTATTTTTAAAAAATCCAAATCATCAAGGCAAAAAGGTTTTTTTTTAGAAAAAGGGATTAAAGGGTTGGTTCATTTGAGTTAATTATTTCGTTTTATGCTTTTAATATCCTGGCTGTATGAAGCCTGGGCTGTCCTAACCTGATTACAACCTCTTTTGTAGCGAATTTCCGGCGGTGGTGCTTATAGAGGCGATCTCTCTGATTCAAGCCATTCAAATTGGGCTTTTCTACCTCAAATTATTTTGTTTTAGTCGAAGGTGCCCTCGATTTATCGTTTTTCTCATGGGACACAGGCCAGTCCTAGTCGTTATGTCCAGTGGAACAACGGGACATAGGCCAATCCTCGTCATTGTGCCCAGCGTAATAAGGGGATGCAGTACGGTCCTAGTCACTGTGCCCAGTGGAACAACGGGATACAGACCAGTCAAATACATTATGTCCAGTGGATCAACGAGATACAGGATAGTCAAAGTCATTGTGTCCAATGGAACAACGGGACTTAGATCAGTCCTGGTCGCGGTCTCCAGTGGAACAACGGGACACAGGTCAATCCTAGTCATTGTGCTCAGGGTAACAAGGGGACACAGTCCGGTCCTAGTCACTGTGCCCAGCGGAACAACGGGATACAGACCAGTCAAATACATTGTGTCCAGTGGAACGAGATACAGGTCAAAGTCATTGTGTCCAATGGAACAACGGGACTTAGTTCAGTCCTGGTCGTGGTTTCCAGTGGAACAACGGGACACAGGTCAGTCATAGTCATTGTGCCCAGCGTAACAAGGGGACACAGTCCGGTCCTAGTCACTGTGACGAGTGGAACAACGGGATACACACCATTCAAATAGATTGTTTCCAGTGGAACACGAGATACAGGATAGTCAAAGTCATTGTGTCCAATGGAACAACGGGACTTAGTTCAGTCCTGATCGCGGTCTCCAGTGGAACAACGGGATACAGGTCAGTCCCGGTCGCTTTGTGCAGAGGAACAAAATAAAATTTCCTCATAAGAATGTCTATATTGCCTATTTCTCGTTACTTTTTTTTGACATAGCTTCCAACATTGACGAAAACTTTGCAAGCATAGAAGCTGCTATCAAAAATTGGGTGGTTCAATTAAACTAAGATATAAATTATAGGGCTCTGATGACATTTAGAGGAAATAAGACGCTTGCGGAGGCTGCTATTCTCAGCATATCGCAAAATGTTATTCTTGTTCTTATAACGACGATGTTATAAAAGCAATAAACAATTCCATATCTATCATTCTGGCAAGAGGAATGGGGTGGAGGAAGAAAGATTTCGGGCGGTCCAAACAAGTGGATCAATATCCTTCCAACGCAAACAAAACTTAATTCAAGACTCGTCGCCTCTCATTAACATCGACGTGCACCGATAAACGCTCAAATTGATAAATAAACCTGATCAATCTCGTTGTTATCTGTAACGGTAGAACGTTTTTCATGACAATAAACACCGAGGGCACGCTTCCCTTTACAGTTTTTTTTTTCTCTTCTTTTTCTTCATCCCCCTTTTGTTCCATAGAAAATATCCTTCGTGACGAAGCGAAATTGAAATTTCCACGCTTGTTATTCAAGAAAGGAGACAACCTATTAATAATTTTTCTTTCTTAATATAAGAAATTTTCAATGCCTACTTTGGCGGTTAAAAAGCCAAAGATTACGAACAAAAAATAAAACATTTTTAATATTAAAGAATGTTTTTTTTTTCCCCTCGGATACAGGATGCACAGCAAAGCAATAACCCAGGACCATGTTCAATATTAATTTTTCCATTTCCCCTTTTAGTAGGATTTGAAGCAGACTATCAACGCCACTGGGGAAGAATTGGGAGTTCATCTGGGATGCTCGTTTTTCTCCTGGGACACAGGATTACTTGTATCTCGCAGAACAACGAGGCCAGTCCTAGTCATTGTGTCCAGTGGAACAACGGGGCACAGGCCAGTCCTGGTCATAGAGTCCAGTGGAATAACAGGACACAGGCCAGTCCTAGTAATTGCGTATGGTGGAACAATGGCACAAAGGCCTCATCGTGGTTTCCAGAGGAACAACGGGACAAAGGGCAGACCAAGTTGAACAATGCGGTACGTACGCTCGTTTTTAAGTGTACTTACGGTGGTATTATAGATAAACGTCATACCTGAAACAAACAAAAGTAATTTTAGTTTACAGCTTAATTTGTTTTTAACTTATTTTATGGTAGTTTTTTCAATTAGGAGCACGCAATCGTTAAAGGCAATATTGTTTAACTATTATGGGTTCATGATTAGAATGGAAAAAGGTGCGCTTATCCAGATGCGTTCGAAGAAGTAATTGATTATGTACGTGTTATTAAATAAGAGTAATTGGGTTCAGGCTTAAAAATTTGTGAGTAGCATTGAGTTTGAGGAAACACGCGTTAGAGTGAATACTGTTAGTTAGCCCTCGAGGGGAGGTTCCGTGCAAAATAACCGTTAATAATGGCCTACGTTTTCTGTGGCTTCCCCCCTTTCTATTATTATTTATATTATACATTCGAGAATTCAGATATAAATATAATGAAGCTATATAACTGTTTGTAGCAGATGTTTGACTGTTAGGTGGCCAAGAAGGGCGTGTACACGGGCGTTAACTTTTGCCGCCGGGGGATAAATCAAATATCAAATGGCTCGTTTTTCGGGGGAGAAGGGATGAGACCCAGGAGGGCAAAATATTGAATGAGGACCCCCTTTTTGTATTCTTTTATATAAAATGGCATAGTGCGGCTTTACTGAATAGGAGTCCCTTGTTTCGGAAGACCAAAAGGCCCTTTTTCTCCCACATCCATTAAATTGGACCCTTTTCACCTTGTTGATTCTCTTGTTCCGAATATTAATACTTCCTATGTCTAAAAACTGCTTTTATTTGGGGAAATTACCCTACTCGAAATTCCATGAATACTCCAGGCGATGGCGACGCATTCCCCACTTATGCATTTCATCTTCAAAACGATGTAATTCTAGAAGCCTATTCCCTGCATACTAAACCTCTAGCTCGTTAATGTCCTTCAGAATGATCCAATCCGCTCTATCCAGGCTATTATTTACGAACACGATGACAGATGTGCAGTCAGCGAGGATTCACCGAAGGCAGATGCTACTAGTTGGTAATAGAGCTGTCAGAAGTTACCGAAAAAATAAACGAGAGGTCCTTTGTAATGCTGTCAATCGATGTTTTAATGTTTGCAGACAAAAACGTGGCTTTTTGATATATCCACCTTTGAAATCCCGGTTGAAAAACGAGAGGAAAAAATTCCGGATAATCCCTATGTAAATCTGGCCCTGGAAAAGCTCTTCTGACCACTTCTCAAAATGTATTCATGTCACAGCAGAAGATACTTAAATATTCATTCAGCACAAATCCGTCTTGTTTTATTTAGAAGGGAGAGACTAGCGGTGTTACCTCTTGGAAGGAAGTTATATGTAAATTAATGACTCAGTCATTCATGTTCTGCTACAATAGTTGACATGCATGGATGCCTCAACGAATTTAACAGTAATAAACTTATATATAAAACCACCCCCGTTTAACGGATCGTGAACGTTTTTACTATAAATTGCTCACATACGGGTCATTAAATACTAAAAAAAAGTATCGTTGACAACTCGAATCACGAATATTAACTCCGCCATCGATTTCCGAGGTCCGTTATTAACGTCCAAATTGTTTTCTGTCTCCCCTAGTACGACGGAAACTGAAAAACAATAACTTCCTGAAGGAAGGAGGAACAAAGACCTGCGGTAATGATGGAGCTTTGTATTACATCAGGAACTTGCGGTGCCGATATCCTCCTCAATTTTAGATAAAAAAAAAGAAGGATTTCACAGACCTGCAAGGGTAGATGGGCGATTGACGTCTAATGATGCTGTTCCTTCCTGCACTAGAATAGTCTCCCTACAGATTCGTGACATCACTCCAGTAAACGATTTCACCGTTTAAAAAAACCACTTGAAAACTTATAAAAAGAAAGACTATTTAAAAAAGTTCAATTTTTCCAGCGTTAAGACATCCCGTGAAATTAAAAGTTTGATTAACTTTCTCAGCGGAACAATTGCTCTTTGTGACTCAGGCAGGGCCTTAATTGATTAATAAATAGCTTTTGAACGAGGAACAACAATCTCAAAAGAAGCAAGATTTTTAATATGAAACTTCTATAAAGAAACGCGACGTAGTCTTGAAGCATCACCATCAATGTGTGCCTAGTCCGATCGAGACCACCAGGCTAATCAGTTTTCCTGAAGGTAACAGAAATGAACCTGAGGGCAATACCTCGATACACAGGTTTTCTCAGAAGATAAAAAATTGTAATTTAAAGTGAAATTGGAACATGGGAAAAAAAGGAACTCTATTTTCTCCAGGGTTTTCAATTACAACGATCTTTTGAGATTAAGGGGATCCTAAAGAACAAATGAAACGAAAAAAGCCCCCATTGATCCAATTGTTTTTAGCTTTTGAACCTTTTCTATATCAAAATTCATTAAAAGGGCCACTTGAAAAAAGTGTTTTCCCTTGTTTGCCCTTGCCGGTTGGAATTAGAAATGAGAAAGTTCGGTGATCGATAAAAAAGCCGTTTCCAACCAAGCAAACACACCCCCGTCCGAAAAAGCCGCGTTCGATCAAAACAACGTGGCACCTTCGATCCTTCAAGTTGAAACTCGGAATGCATGGAAATTGTAAGTAAACGATGATTTCATTCTTCAAGGCTTATTCGATGACTAATATGATAGAGCAAAATAACTTTTAAATGACGATAATTGAAGGAATGGATGTCACCAAAGAAGTACAATGATCATGAGGGCTTAAGCATCAGGTCAATTATTTAATGAGAACATGTGTTACGGCATTATTGGTCTTAAATCAAATAATGACGGTGAAGCCCTTAATTATTCAAGGGAAAATATTAATTAGGGTTATATACGAAGCTTAGTTTGATATTTTATCTCTTCATTATGATCTCCCCTTCAAAAAAGTACGTTTTTGAACAATAAAAGTCGGTATACCGCCTGGTATGGCGGTGTACGCACCCCAGGGATATCAATAGCGCAAAGAGCCCCTTCTTTTGTCGTCAAGAGATTATCCTCGCATAAAAAGGCCTGCCAGACATTCAGGGACAATAAAATGCCTTAAATTAGCTTATCAGACCTTTTATATTTGCTCGCTCGTCTCGAAACTATTAACGGAAAAAAACGTTTGGGCGACGGAGTTCGACTTCCTCAATAGACACCGAGGATGCCGATAAATAACCGTCACCCACTTATCTGAATAGCTGAGAGTCGTGTTAAAAGCCCTCTTCGTATAACCCACTCAAAGAACTATAGAAAGAATCATTTTTTTAAATTGGTTCTTCCGGACTTGTGGCTTTTCAGTTGATTATCCCGTTTTTCTTAAACGCCACGTTTGTACAGAACTGTGAATCATCATTCTTTATAACTTTTGCCTAGCTCCCCATGAAAGTTTGGAAGATAAATAACGTAGGAGGCATAAACTATAGATAACCCAGAACTTTGTATGATGAAGTCTAGAAATCATGAAGAACGGTTTGGCTTTGGAGTGCGTTGACGACAGGCACCATTATTTCTCCACTTGATATTTCCTCTGGCAAGTGACATGGCTTGATCCGTACAATTAGGAAAAGGGCATTTCACGGTTGGTTTACCGGCCTCCAGTCATGGCATGTGGACTTAGCCTAGCGTAGCTGGAAGATGCCATCTGCCTTTTTCCTACCCCCAGGATCCACCTTGCTCCCCTTGTTTACCGACAATATTTACTTTAGAAGCCCTTGAATACTTTTAACGAGCTATACACGGTTAATTAAGTCAAGGGCTCAAAAATTTTCTTGATGTGTCGACAGGTTGAAACATGTTCCCCTAAGGGCCATAATGAATGGGAATCTGGAGGGGAAAACATATACAAAGAGATAAATCTTAAACTCTTATAAACTTGGCGTCCATAATGGCCTTTCAGTTCGTTTAATTAATGTAACGAATTTCCTTAACTGAACAAATCGGCGCTGACGCCTACTCGAGGGGGAAAGACGCTAAACAAATTAAAGGAGAGAAATGTCTGGAAATTTGCGGGGGTTTTTAAAAAGGGTCAACCGCAATAAAACGTACATGGAATGATTAAAAATTTCATGAGGGGGTGGACGAAAAATAAAATTCTTTTATGGCCGGAGGGTAACTGAAAGGGGGGAAGAAGTTATCCAGCCCATAGAGTCAATAGAGTTCTCGCTCTCCGGCCCCCTTGGCGCCCCCCATACATTAAAGTACAGTCGGAAGCAAAGAAGGGACACCAAGGGGAGAAAGCAAATTTTGAAAGACGGCACCGTATAAACAAACAAAACTTTTCGACAAAAAAGAGTTTCAGCTACTCTGGTATCTTCAAAAAAATGATTTGGTGTATTAATTTTTGGTTTACCAGAGGGAATTGTTTATTGGTTTCCATGACAAAATGATTTAGTCGATTTGGGGGGAGGGGATGGTTTAGGTACTTGGTTTATGATGGATTTTCTTGTAAAAGTGGTTTACTTTGTGGCGGGAAAATCTACCCGTACTCGCTCTCGTAAACCGGGTAGACCGAACCACCTCGGGTCCCGGTAAGGTTCTACCCGGGTTGATCCAAATCTTGATAAATTATGAAGAGTGCAGCACTAGAGTGGTATAAAACTAGGAAAAAGGCGAGAGCATCGTTTTCCGATCACGCAGTTTTAATTAGCGAGGGTGCGTAATGAAGGGGTCCTCCCAAGCGAGAATCAACGAAGGGAGGGGGGTTTGCTCAAAGTTAATGAACGCCTGGGGACATCTCTCTCCCGGTCAAAATAATTAATCCCTTCGTGTAACATTTATTATCGGACTAGCAAACAAGAGAAGAGTCTTCAACGTGTCAAGTTATCAACGATTAATTACAATGCGGTTGGCAGAACAATGCAATTTATGGATCCTCAAGTAAAACTCGGTTGTTTCCGTTTTTTTTAAAAGCCTCGATTGTATTCCCATCATTGGATCCATTTTTCTCGATGCTTATTCGCATATTTTATTGCCCAGAATGGTAAATGCGTTTTTAACTATACTAGGAAGTTTAAAATAATCCAGATGGACTGTTTCATCCGTCCTTATTAGAACAATCTTCAAAATGATATACTAGCGACTCGCAGGAAACTCCATTGCGGGAACCATTAAGGATTTGATGGTTCGAAAAATTGGGATTGGCCAGGGCGAAAATCGAGTCAACGAGAAATCGAATTAAAGAAGCGATTAGGAAGCCCTACTGGGAAGGAGTATGCGAGAAACAAGATGGCGACGAAAGATGGACAGGTTTTTTAAAAATGCATAAAATTAAGGGTTTCGTTTTTCAATGGAGGACGAAAATCCTTTAACTACTACGCTCGGGTTACAATAACATTAGCGAACCGCAGCGTAATCAGGGTGTATACAAAAGTAGTCAGCTGCCTCCCTGAGTAATCACAACTCGGGGTACCTCCTGCGGTTTTTTATTCAATCTTGAATGAAACATTCGGTAACAACCCTTTCATAAAGGCCTTTCTGTTGATAATAACTCGCATCTCCCTTTTCATCACAGCGGGGCTTGTTTTTTCCTGATTAGGGGTTATGAGGCATCCCAACTTGCGAAACCGAACGAGTTTAAATATGGAAAAAGGGGAAGAAGTAAAAAAAGAACAAGTGCCTCGTAAACTGAGTAAAAAAGTGGCCACGTTTTCCTCATAAATGGGCCTCTCGAGAAGGGGAGACGGAGAGTTCAATTAAAAATTTATAAAAAAACATTTCGCCTTTGAAAAGGAGATAAAACGGCAATTTTTGACAGTTAAGGAGTTCGAGGAACTTAAAAAAGGTGGAAAACGTGGTCCTATTTATCAGTACCATCCGAATCTGTTTAAGTCGTTTAATGATCCCTATGACAACAAGCACTGAAGCAAAACTCAAGAGGGGTACAAAAAAGGGGCCTCACGTAAAACGGCCATTTAAGAGAAACAAATGACACTGGGAGTGCCTGAATCCCTTCAGTGGAACGGATATTCAAAAGAACCTTGCACAATATTTCATGAACTATGCAGATCCCAGTCTAGCTTGGATGCTCACGGACTACACCCTGTCCATTTTCACCCAAGAATGTCGGTTATAGACGAAATAGAAAATAATCAAGGAGAAAATGAAATTATATCCAGAAATAACCAATGCAATGAGAAAGTCGATGGAATCTGATTTATATTTTAATAAGTTTCCTTACCATGTTTTCACTTTTTAGAGAAATTTTATTGATATTGTAAACAAGAAGTAAAATTGGGAGAGTATGAAGGGGTCATAATCCTCTGAGTAGCACCCATTCACTTGGAAAACTGCTTATTGCTTTAGATCATTTGGGGCTGACTATCTTTATCGTTTGGGACATCTTGAAAGTCTGGATTAGTAAAGGGGAAGCACGTTTGGGTGTACATGGGCAAGTGGTTTCAGGATACTCTGAGGGTGGCGATCAGGGTATCCAGAGGTTGGAGATCAGGGTATCCAGAGGTTGGAGATCAGGGTATCCAGAGGTTGGAGATCAGGGTATCCAGAGGTTGGAGATCAGGGTATCCAGAGGTTGAGGTTTGGAGATCAGGGTATCCAGAGGTTGGAGATCAGGGTATCCAGAGGTTGGAGATCAGGGTATCCAGAGGTTGGAGATCAGGGTATCCAGAGGTTGGAGATCAGGGTATCCAGAGGTTGGAGATCAGGGTATCCAGAGGTTGGAGATCAGGGTATCCAGAGGTTGGAGATCAGGGTATCCAGAGGTTGGAGATCAGGGTATCCAGAGGTTGGAGATCAGGGTATCCAGAGGTTGGAGATCAGGGTATCCAGAGGTTGGAGATCAGGGTATCCAGAGGTTGGAGATCAGGATATCCAGGGGGTACTGAAAAGATGGCGATCAGGGTATTCAAAGTGTGGCAATTCCAATAATGGAATCCAGATGGTGTGATCAGGGTATTCAGGGCGATATTCAGAGTATCATGGAGGTATCTCTAGTAGTATTCAGGGCGATATCGGGTATTCAGGTTCAGAGTGTTCAAGGTGATATTTAGAATATTCAGAGGGTCGTACTATGGCGGTATTCCGAAGAGGGTGGTTATCATGGTATTCAATGAGTGGCGATCAGAGTATCTGAGGCCTGAGGGTAGTGATTAGGGTATTCAGGGCAAAATAGACTACGGCATTGAGCCTTGTCAACCTTCTCGTACTCTGGCTATCAAGATGATTATTGCATGTGACTAGATTACTAGAGGCTCGAATATGCACTTTTGGAAAGGATTTAATGAGGTCGTAGGGTCCAAATTAACCACCTTTCTCTTAGTGGTGCCATGCCTCGTCCATGGGCTGACGTTATTTTCTTTCCAAGGCCTCCACCTGCATTACATTCTATCGAAAACTCCCGAAAAATGAGGCGAGAGGGTCAAAAATAAGGTAAAACCGTGCTATTCCAGGTTTTCGTGTTTGTTTGTTATTCTCTGGCAACTTCAAAAGGATATTTCTGACCCTCAGAGCCTCAAACGATTGTCTCAATCCTAACTAAAAAATTCCTTTAGGCATAAAATTGCTCAGAATAATCAAGAATCGCATGAATGTCCCACAATGTGAAAAACTCATCCTAATATCCTAGTCCAATAGCTAGCACATCCTAATAAAATGCTTCCATCAATCCTACCCAGAAAATTCTTTACATTCCAGTTATACAGTCGTAATCTCCACCTTAAATGATGTTTTTTGAGACGCTGATTACGAATCTGCAGTTTGCCTACAAAAATTTTGCCCAGAACCTAGTCAAAGTCTCAAAAAAGGCAACTTTTTGGCATTCATTGCTCTTTTTTGATTATATCTCAAAAACTATAGGTTTAAGCGACTTGATCACTTAGTACAAAATGAAAGCTAAAAAAATGAGCTATAAAATTTGTTAAAAAAATTGTGAAATTTGGTCACGAAAAACTTCGAAAAGTCATATCCTAGTTAGTTACAACCCAACATCTTTTCTATTTCAATGCTCATTCTCAAGGAAAACCACGTAATGTAGTATCATGAGAAATTCTTCCGATACCCGATACTTTTGACATTTCCTAATAAACGTTGTCCAAACATAGCAAAGCGTTAAATTAAATTAAAACAAAGCCCATTTGAAAAAGTTATTAAGACATTTTATGTAACCAAGACGAGATCGATTAAACAATCAAAACGTCAATGCGCATTAAAGTCCTTATTATGCCGTCAACTTTATCAATAGTAATAATAGTTCAAACTATTAAATTTTCCTAGGAATCAATAAAATGGATTATTTGTGGAAGAAAGGTCGAGGATTCCGGACTAAATGTGAAGTTTTTTCTTCAAGGACAAGGTAAACCGTTGAACACCACGCCTACTTTTCTACCTTCTTGGGGTTGTTTACCTGTCTTGCAAAAATAATAAATTTCTAATCTATTTTTAATTGTTTTAATATTGAAATTATTTACCTGGGAAAGGTCGGCTTCTTGTCTGATCTTGAGATCAATGGTGTAGTTGTGGACTGCAAACGCCGGGCGAAATGCGATCGCAAATAGGGCGAAAGTCACCCAAAAAAAGGGTGTCATTTTGGGTCAACACCGGATTTTTAAGGGTGAAGAAAGAGGGAAATTGTCTTTTTTGCACTGAAATTTGTTTGATGTTCGCGTGAGACGTGAAATAAAAAAAAAAGATTTTTTAGCTGAACTGAAAAAATGAAGCGGAGAGCGATGGGCGATGCGAGGGCCCTGAGTTGATTCCCCGACTGGGCCTCTTTTCTTTTTTGCCTCCTTTTGAAAGTGGAGGAGGAGGTCCTGCGTGTTACCGACGACATGAGCGCTCCAGACGGATTCGTCTTCAACTAGAAGATCGACCTAGGACTCACGTTCACTTTTACTTTTATTATTTCTTTTACTCTAAAAAAAACCTTTTAAAAAACTTATACAAAAATGAAACTTAATTTTCATGACTTTTTTATTTATTTTGAGAGTAAACTATGTACTTCCTGTAAAGATTTTGGCGCCAATTTATAAGTTTGAAATTCCTTGAATTTTACTCAAAAGCTCCAATTTTTCGTCAAAAACCTGGGGTCTGTGGTGGCTCCAGCGCCACATGTCCAATATCATAATGGGGTTTTAAAAGTGTAGATTTTGAGGTTTTTAACAAAATAAATTGCACTGAGGTTTTTTGACGAAAAATTGGCTCTTAAAAACTTTGGCTAAAAAAAAAATTGGCTCTTAAAACTTTGATTTTGATGTTTCTTGACGAAAATTGTCACATAAAACTTTGATTTTGAGGTTTTTGGACGAAAATTGGGCTTTACAAATGTTGATACATATTGAGGTTTTTGTCGAAAATTTGGCTCTTAAAACCACAATTTTGCGATTTTTGACGAAAAAAGGCTTTAAAAACTTTGATTTTGAGGTTTTTGGACGAAAATTGGGCTTTACAAATGTTGATATTGAGTTTTTTGACGAAAATTTGGCTCTTAAAACCTTGATTTTGAGGTTTTTGGACGAAAATTGGGCGTTACAATAGTTGATTTTGAGGTTTTTGAAGAAAAATTGGCTCTTAAAATGTCGATTTGAGGTTTTTGACAAAAAATAGCCTTGAAATAAGTTCAGAAAGAAAAGAAATTTTTGAGAAATATTTGAAAAAAAAAAAAAAAAAAATCTTGAGCCTGCCCACGCCCCCCCTGGGAACAGCTTACGCCCCCAGTTTGGGAACCACTGCTATAAACCAAATCTCAAGACAGTCAAGACCAAATTGTGGTATGGAGGAGGAAAACCCGATAACTTTCTCAAAAAGCATTGCTCTACAGACCTCTCCACAAACACCAAGTATTCCCCTCCCCCTAGTGTCTCACCATTTCACCACAAACACTGAATACCCCTCCACCTCCCATCACCTCTCCTACCCACCCCCAACCTTATAAGGCTCTACAGGCTCTACCTCTCCCAAACACTGAATACTCCCCCACCTCCCATCGCCTCACCTACTCTCCTCAACTCATTACCGTACTTTATTAGACGTATTAACAAAAACACCCTTTAATTAACTTCAGCTAAAATCTGGCTTAAAATTTCCGACATAATAATTATGTAGAAGTATATTTTGTTTAAATGATGCCATAATAGTTATTGTTTTATTTTTACTTTTATTAGTTGCTATAAAATGCATGGTTAAATTGTCAATGAAACTGCTCCCTTGACCTAGATATAAAGCAGAAGATAAAGCAAAATTAGGTGATTGTGGTTTATTTTAGAAATTTTCAGTCTTTAGAAGAGATTCTTGCATCCGTCAGCCAAATTACTTCAGACAATCATTCTTCTATGCTTGGAGGTTTTTGAATCGATCTTCAACAATTCAAAGAATTTGCCCACCGACATTTTGTACTATCTTGAAATCTCCATCTCAAAATGATGAGTTCATAACCAAAGGAGTTTTCCTGAAAAAATCGGCTAAAGGTGGATCAGCTCAATTTTGAAGTGCAAAAAATATTTCACATGAAATGAACTACTGACAATTTTTTGTTCCACTGCTGCTCAAAATTGAAGGGGAATGGACAGTTCCGGGCGCCGGCTTTACAGAATTGGCGCCCTCGGGCCAACAAATACAAGCACCCTGGACTCCCCCCCCCAAAAAAACCCTAATTCATCTAAATATGGTAGGTAGGTAGATAGGTAAGAAAAAAGCGTAGTAGATTATAAAAAGCGTAGTAGGTTATAAAAAGTTAGTAGGCCCAAACTTGACAATTGGACTACTTCAAGTGATCCAAAATTGCGTATTTGGACCACTACAAGCTGCCCAAACTCGCCAAATTGGACTACTTCAATCGGTTCAAACTTGCCAAAAATGACTACTTCAAGTGATCCAAAATTGTCTGTTTGGACTACTACAAGCTGCCCAAAATTTCATAATTGGACAACTTCAAGTGGTCCAAACTTGCCAAATTGGACTACTTTCAGTGGTCAAATATTTCCAAATTGGACTGCTAGAAGAGGTCTAAACTTTCCTAATCGGGCTACTTCAAGATGGTCCAAACTTGCCAAATGGGACTACGTCAAGTAGTCCAAACTTGGACTACTTAAAGAAGGTCCAAACTTGCCAAATTGGACTACTGTCAGCGGTCCAATATGTCCCAAGTGGACTACTTCAAGCACTCCAAACTAACTCCGGTCGTACTTAGAAGAAAAGTTGGGCGAACCCGAATAACATTCGTGTCCCAAAAAAGACCAATTTAACTCTGATTTTTCAAACTCAGACAATTCGCGAAAAATTCGGTCAACTAAATTCAAAAAATCTAATAACGGACAACACGAGGTTATCTTGCGGTTATCCCAATGTTGCCAGATGAAATTGACAAAAAAAAATCCCTACTCAGCTTGTAAAATATCCCTACTTTTCCTTATAAACTGTATGTACATAATAATTTACGACCCGATTTTCTTAAAAATGACTACAAAATTATGTAAAAAAGAAAAACGCCTAATATTGTTATGTACTAACCACGACCTCAACCAATCAAAATTCAACGATGATCACACGCGGACGATCGTGATTGGTCCCCGAAATCGACGCAGAGTGATCGACGGTGGCGCTCCAGTGAATGAGAATCTTCTGACTCGTCTGTTTCTCGTTATCTTATCTTGCCAAGTGGAATCTAAAAACTGCGTCTCAACGCTATAGATTGTAAGTAAAATGAAAAAAATAGATATAATTTTATTTTTTAAATTATAAACTCAGCTACAGGGTATCATGGCTCCCAAAAAACTGGGCAAACCACTTGCTGGTGACCTCAGCTTTATCCAACTTATAAATAACTTCGATATTAAAAGTCGTCAAAAGGCAATAATCGAGTACCATCCGTTGCTCTCGAAAAATTATCCAAGCTTAAACGAGAAAGTTGCTTCATTTTTGGACTTTGCAGAAAAGCATTTCTCCATACTTAAATCTCCGCAGAAGTCGAACGAATTCTCAAAATTATGCCGAGAAGTGGGAAACAAATACTTAATCAGCTCCAAAAACAACCGAGAGGCTCTCAACTATTACAACATGGCGATCAGCCAAGCTGAGAATTCGAGCACCGAACTCTCTATCGCATATGCAAACAGGTCTGCTATCAACTTCAATTTTGGGCGATATGAGGACACGATAATTGATATCGAGAGAGCTCTGGCTGGACAATACCCTGAAAATCTCAAATTCAAAATATTGCTGAGGAAGGCCAAATGCCTTGTTCACCTCAAGAACTATACAGCAGCAACCACCGCCTATAAAGTAACCATCTCCTATTTTCCACTCCTAAATAATTTTTTTTCAGGTAGCGCTTGAATCAATTGAAGCGAGTGATGTCAAGAAACCAGATTTGGTAGATAGCATTAAGAGTGAAATGGGAAATATTAGGAATAAAAAAGATGCAACACGAGACAATTATGAAGGACCGGAATTAACCGATCCACCTTCTGACACCATTTATTGTGCATCAGCAGCAGTTCAAGTCGCCTCCTCTCCATCCATGGGACGAATGATCATCGCAGCTAAAGATATCCAGCCTGGTAAAATTCTACCTTAAGTTTCTTCTTAAAATCCTTTATTAGGTAATGTCCTTGCACTTGAAAAAGCATACGCCTCCGATATTATGGAAAAACATTTCTCTGAATTTTGCTATGAGTGCAAAAAAAGATGTCATTCAATGATACCATGTTTGAAGTGTACTCAGGTATAGTTTTAGCTAGATTTGCTTTGCTATTGATATTTCTAGGTGTTTTATTGCGACGAAAATTGCCGGAGCAGGTCCTGGGACACCGAGCACATGATAGAATGCAACATTATGCCTACTTTGAATAATCTTCAGTATGTGATCGCTTTAAAAGTCTTGTTAAAGATGACAAAACAGGGGCGTAAGCTCCAAAATTTTATCGACAAGCAAGAAAAATATTTTGGATCTAATACCCCTTTTGGTGGATTCAAACATCAAAAATATTCAGCGAACAACACCTCCATGATGAATCTTTGTTTCGACCAAGACTACCTTCATTTAAAAGCTATTGAAGTCATCATTTTATGTTCGTGTATATTCGTTTTGGCTTTGAAAACTACAGATTTTTTCGATTTCGTGGAAAGAGGACCAATTGATGTTGCTGTCGTGCGGATTTTGATGAAGATAATATGTCAAGCGAATTGTAACAGGTTCGCTCTGCAAATAAACAGCGACCCCTATGGGGAAGCATTGTTTCCATTCATGAGCTTGATTAACCATTCGTGCGACCCAAATGCCTTAGCCACTGGTTTTGAAAAAGATTCGTTTTTACTCGTAGCTGTCGAACCTATAAAAAAAGGACAAGAGGTACCTAGTCCATTAATTTTGAATTAACTTTATTTATTATTTTATTTTTATTTAACTTCCCCCGGGCGAACCACACAATTAATATCGAACTATTAATGAACAACGCAGTTTTTGGTACTTTAACGAAAGCGATACGAGGCTTGCACCTCTCTTGTCTGAGTTCCGAAATCTTAATGTCTCTTGTCCCTTGGACCTGGGGCTCTCTCCGTGCTCCCCACTTCTAGCCTCGAAGGGGTGGTAAGGTCACCCCTTCGTCTACTTTCACAAAATGCCGAGCCCCGTGTTCTGAGGAGAGCATAAAGAGCTTACCCTCAATCATTAAAACTAATCAATTAACAATCGAAAAATTAAAACTAATCAATTAACAATGGACTAATTAAAGTTGACAAGATGATGTCATCTCAGTGTTAGCAGTTTCATGTCAGTACTTCGCACTTCAGCAGTCCATCACCGACATATATATATACAATATATAATTTTTTATTTTTTTTATTTATTTTTTTTTCTTCAGATTTCTATTTCTTATGATGCTGATTTTTTCATGAATGAAGAACAACGAAAAATGTGTTTTAAATCGTGCGGTTTCAAATGTCTTTGCAGAGGATGCCAAGAAAATTGGAGCATTGTGGAAGAAATGCCAAAACAAATCGTTTTCACAAGAGGGTGAGAGTCTCCGTTGCTGCAAATTATTTATTGTATTTCAATTCTTTATTTTTTTTTATTTCAGCATAAGCTGCTCATGTATTGACGATGTAATGTGTCAATTTGCTTTCCTGGAATCATTTTATTACAACCAAGTCAAAGGTGTTCCAGGTGGGAAAGCCCTTCTCAAGCAAGCCCATCTTGACTCGTTATTCAAAGTGATGGCTTTCTTGAGCGAACGAGTGACAAAGCCAGAGCAAACCCTTTATGCATGCAAATTTTTGATTATCGACTTCATTTGTGATCTCATTGACACAAACTCTTTAAGATTGGCCAAATGATGAAAGTTCCCCAATTTTTTTTTCGCTGTAGATTTTTTTCTTTCTTTACTATAATATTATATAATTAAAATTATTTCTTTGTTCATTATTCCTGTCTTAAAATTCATTTTGTCCCTGATTGTAAAATTTTTAAAATAAAGCATTTGTGGTAGCCACAATCCAAGCTGAACATCAGGCTACATGTAGGATGATACCTTTAACCTTCAGGGTTGTTCAGAGAAGTAAGGTGTATGGTCTTGAATAATACACTTGAAGTCTTCTTCATGGGAGAATCAGACAAGGTTAAATGATAAAATAACACATAATGACTTAACAAGAAATTGTAATACATACTATAAATCGAAAAATAAAAAAAATATATCTACATAAATTTAAAAAAACACTTATTCATGGTTTAGTCGTTTTGTACACTTTTGTTGCGATGGTGTAGTTGGTATTGCTGGAACCAATGATTGTATAATTAGAAGCATGGATGAGCTCTGATGTGCTTTCAAGCTCTTCTGTCCAGACTTCGGCCACTCCATCCAAAGCAGAATCCGTGGTGTTGTGATAGATCTCCTTAGCCTTATCCAGAAGAGGCTCCGTTGAGTTTGAACCGTCCGAACGAAACAGTCCGAAGACCCCCTCGGATAAGAATTTCGCCTCCCTCTGTATTTTTGTTACTAGTCTGTGTGTGATGTTTTCGGCTAAAGTCTTCAACTCTTCAGAAGTCAGCACTTTGTATAACTTTCGTGTTCTCTGAAACACGTTTGAGGACCTCTTCTAAAGATGGCGGCTTCAAGACGCCATCCAGAAGAGGTCCCAAGACTCCTGAAGACCAATTTTTCATGCTGAAGACAGGTGACGTTAATCCCGTCATGTTTTTGAGTTTTTCAAGGAAATTTTTGTGGCTAGGGGTTGACGTTAAACGCGTAAGTGTAATATTGTTCAATTTTTGTTGGATGTTTTTCTGTTGAACCTCTGTAAATTTTTCAATGTTTTTGGCAAACTTCATGGCTTGCTTCTTGAATTGTTCATAGTTTGCTTCAATGAGTGTCATTGATTTCTTGATATCGTTAATATCGACACCAAGATTTGGAGGCTGTTAATAGGAAATCTGTTGCATCGATAAACGATGGTATGGTGAGGTAATCCGAGTCTTCCAAGGGGCTCTCCGTCGTGAAGTCTGGATCTCCGGAGCCATCTCCCGATCCAGATAATTCAGACGGTTCAATTTTTGAATCCTCTTCTGGCAGTCCTTGTATTGTGGTACGAAATGGTGACAAGCATTTTCATAATTGGGTTTGAATTGAAGCATTGAAAATCCCTCGATTTCAGCGAGAAAATGACTTTTGGGCAATTTTTTGTTTATTCTAGCACTCTGGAATTTTTGTGTGAAAATATCATTACCAAGGTCCGGGTGACAATGGTCGAAGCTTGGGCAGGACTCTCCAGGCACATGGACCCGAGCGCAGTCAGTCCTGATATAGCAATTATTTGTGGTGATGCACTCCATTTGCCCATTGTGGCAGACACACATCTGGCAAGGGTCACGCATGTTCCCTTTATGGTTTCCGATGACATATAAATTCCCATAATACCTCCCTTTCCAATGGCATCCTACAAAATTTTTGTTGGAATTTGTACTCTTTCTGTGTTTCTATTTTCTTCGTCAAATACTTTGAAAATCATCAATAAATATATAAACATGTATCGGGTAATATTTTTTGCGACCCCCCCACACCTCCCCGAGAATACATGGAGGCGCAAATAGCCCCAAAGATTCGAGGAAACCTCAAAATCAACATTTGTAAAACCTAATTTTCGTCAAAAAACCTCAAAATCAACATTTAAAAAGCCAAATTTTCGTGAAAAACCTCAAAGTCAACATTTTTAAAACTCTAATTTTCGTATTAAAAAAAACTCAAACCCATCTAATCAACATTTAAATCAACATTTAAAAAGACTAATTTTTGTCCAAAAACCTAAAAATCAACATTTAAAAAGCCTAAGTTTTGTCCGAAAACCTCAAAATCAACATTTAAAAAGCCTAATTTTCGAGAAAAACCTCAAAATCAACATTTTTAAACTCTAATTTTCGTATTAAAAAAAAACCCTCATAATCAACATTTAAAAAGCCAAATTTTTTCAAAAACCTCAAAATCAACATTTAAAAAGCCTAATTTTGGTCAAAAAAACCTCGAAATCAACATTTATGAAGCCTAATTTTCGTCCAAAAACCTCAAAATCAACATTTAAAAGCCAAATATTCGTCAAAAAACTCAAATTCAAAATTTTTAAAGCCTGATTTTTGTCCAAAAAAACCCTCAAAATCAACATTTAAAAAGCCAAATTTTCGTCAAAAACTTCGAAATCAACATTTATGAAGCCTAATCTTCGTCTAAAAACCTCAAAATCAACATTTAAATAGCCAAATATTCGTCAAAAACCTCAAAATCAAAATCTTTAAAGCCTAATTTTTGTCAAAAAAAACATCAAAATCAACATTTGTAAAGCCAAATTTTCGTGAAAAACCTCAAAATCAAAAATTTTAAAGCCTAATTTTCGTCAAAAAACCTCATAATCAACATTTATAAAGCCAAATTTTCGTCAAAAACCCTCAAAATCGACTTTAAATTGACAATCGTTCGTCAAAAACCTCCAAATCATGGTTATAAGAGCACATCTTTTTGTTAAAAAAATCTCAAAATCAACATTTTAAGTGCAATTTCTTTTGTCAAAAACCTCAAAATCAACATTTTAAAACCCAAATTCCCTTGAAAAACCTCAAAGTTAACTTTCAAAACATTAGGTTCGAGGTTTCATTTGTTTAAAAGTTTAAAACAGTGAAAGTTTGAGGACCTTTGTTTTTTCTCAATATATTTTTCTAAGAGGCAATTTTCTGACAAAATTTTCTGCGGACGCCCCTTAACTGAAAACCCACCCACACCCTAAGGTCCCAGTCCGCCCCTGCCCTGATCACTACATAGGTCTCTAGGCCCAGAGCCTCTTTCACACCAACCGCAATGGCTCTTTCCCTTTAGAAGTAAGCACAAAATTATTAAAAGCAAAAATAATCTTACTGCAATCGTATTCGGGACAACAACTGTCGGGTACTTCGATTTTTTTGCAGCCACTCCTAATCTCGCATTTTTCTGAAGAGCAGTCCGTGTCATTGGCCTGAATAGGGCCTAGAAATGAAAGGAAAAAAAAAGAATTATTGTTATCGAATAATTACGTTTTATTTGACCACCAAGAACAAAATATTTTCTCAAAATGCTTACCTCCAGAGGAATATGATGATAAATATACAAGAATTATTGATACGACAGCCACCTGTCTCATCCTGAAACACAAACATATTTTATAAGTATTTGTTTATCTAGAAATTTTCGTTTTTTCACCAATATCTCGAAAACCGTAAATAATAGGCGAAATAATTTTTAGTACAAAATTAAAGATAATTAAATTTTCCATAATTTTGAGCTAGTATGATTTTTTCGTAGGACCAAACGTTTCTGAGCTACGAGGTCGCTAAAAACTGGGGTTTTCTATTTTGACCTCTAAAGGACAGAAGACGTCATCTAATCAAAAACGTGGACTTAATAAAAGTTTTAGAGAATATAATTACCTTTTGAAAACAACTCTCAAAAAGCAATTAACGATAAATAGGCAGGGGTGGAGGTAATTTCAAAAAATTTCAAAACAAATTTCATTCAAAAATTGAAATTTCATAAAAATGAATAGATACAAAATTAAGGTTTATACAATTTGCTACAAATTTGATTTACTAAGATTTTTCTTAGGACCAAACGTTTCTGAGCTACGAGGTGACAAAAAAGCGGGATTTTCGAGTTTTTGCTATAAAAAAAGTAAATAAGATTTTAGAAAAGTCAGAAAAAAGCAAGGAAGGCGTTTTCTAATCAAAAATTAGAAGAGAATTAAATTTCCATTTAAAATCAACTATCGAGAATCAATTAAAAATCAACAGGTAGGGGTGGGGGTAAATTTCAAAAATACATTTTTTACTCCAAAAGGACCTGTCGCCTCGTTGCTCAGATATGTTTGGTCCTACAAAAAATCTTACTAGGTCATATTTGTAGAAAATTTAATAACCTAGAATTTTGTTTTTATACAATTTTTTGAAATTTGAATTTTTTCAATAAAATTTTTTGACTGAATTTTTTAGTGTTTTGAAATTTACCCCCACCCCTATCTGTTGGTCGTTAATTGTTTCTCGATAGTTGATTTTAAATGGAAATTGAATTCTCTACTACGTTTACTTAGCATGCTTTTTTGATTAGAAAACGCCTTCCATTTTCCGACTTTTCTGAAATCTGACTTTTTTCATAGGAAAACCTCGAAAATCCCGCTTTTTGTCACCTCGTAGCTCAGAAACATTTGGTCCTACAAAAAATCTTAGTATTCATTTTTTAATTTAATTATTTTTTAATTTAATTTTTTTAAATTTCAATTTTTGAATGAAATTTTTTTTAAATTTACCCCCACCCCCGACTTTTGACCCTTAATTTTTTTTAGGGTTGGTTCTTAAAGGTAATTAAATTGTCTACAACTTTTATTAAGTACACTTTTTTGATTAGATGACGTCTTCTGTCCTTCAGAGGTCAAAATAGAAAACCATGGTTTTTTTGCAACCTCGTAGCTCCGATACGTTTGGTCCTACAAAAAGTCGTATTAGCTCAAAATTATAGAAAATTTAATTATCTTTAATTTTGTACTAATAATCTTTTCGCCTACGACCTACGGTTTTCGAGATATTAGGAAAAAAACGAAAAAATCGCGTTAAAAACGCTCTAGCATCCAAAGCGCACGGGTTTCGGTTATGGACTTTTTTGTGGTTAATCAGGGGACCAAGTCCGACCAACCCCTACACATTTCCGTAGAGAAACAAAATACCTTATTTTTTTTCCACCCCAAGGCTTAGTTTGACTGGACTATTTGTAACCATTCACTCAATAAAGACTTAAAAAATAAATAAAATCAAAATCCAATGGCAGAAAAAAAAAACTGGTCTGGTAGTTATGGAAGTAGAACCTAATTTATAAACTCAAAGATTGTACTTACATGAAGTTGATGTCCATGGTCGAAGGCTGAACTGAATGAAGAAAACGAAGAAAAGACTGAAAGGGTTCGATGGTTGGCTTAAGATTCCGAAACCAGAGTGACCGTTCGAAGGGTAGGCTCGCCTCTTTATACTAAGCCAAGCAGGGGCGTACCCAGGATTTTATTTCAGGGGGGGATGACAGGGGATAGCCGAAAAAAGTCAAAAGACATTTTAATCATTGTTATTAGGTAGATTTTTTTGAGATTGGGGTGAGAAAAATCATTCGCATTTTAAGGCTTTTTCTTTTTCACGGAGAGGTATAAATGAATTTTTCTCAATATTAATGGTCTGGTATAGTAGTGATAGAGGAGGATCCTCCAAAACTGGAACTTTTTAAAAAAGTGGGTTCTCTCCATTGGTGGGCGGAAGGCTGCCGTATTCCTCGCCCAACCTCTTAAGGTCCTGTCGGCACCTAGCCAGAAAGAAGGCTAAAGTCGTAAAGATACCAAATCTAGTCAAAAGTTAGAAAAATCGACTTAAATAGAGCCCCAAAGTTAGAAAAATCGAAGTAAATAGGGCCTCTAATGTCCAAAAATCGAGGTAAAAAGAGCCCCTAAGGAAAAATCGAAGTAGAAAGGGATTATAACAAAAATTTAAAAATCATTATCAATAAAATTTAAAAAATAAACTTAAAAATAAAATTTTTTCTTTCTTTTAATTTTTTTTTAATTTTATTTTAATTTCGGGGGGGGGGATTGATCCCCATATCCCCCCCCTTCGTACGCCCCTGAAGCCAAGGTTCAAAAAGAAAATGGTGGATTAGGGTTGAGGAAAACCCAACTTGAAACAATCCTCAATGGTTTATTTTCCCAATGATCAATGTCGTATAAATTTTATGCTATCTCATATTTAATTCTATTTCTTATCTTTATTTCCATAGAAAGGCACCTCATAACGAAGTTAATAAACAATGAAAATTAAGAATCACGAATTATCAATCTCAGGTTGTTTGCAAATAGACTTGTACTAGCCTGCAAATATACCTTAATCTTTCAGCATTTTTTACATCAAAATATACATAATATAGCTTAGTTATTACTTTATTAGAAAGAAAAATAAGTTTTTATTGTACAATTTTCGTTACCATTTATGGTTTACAAATGGTCAACTAATAAACAAACCTTCATTTTTGAGATCTCTAATTTGTTATTTTACAAAAAAAACCGTACCATTTCCAAACCATAAAATATGGATGATTCGGACTTGTATTCTAAATAGGTTTTTGGCGAAATTTATTTTTTTTTGAGTCCATAGTTGTGTCCTTATGCAAGGCTCCTTAGATTTTTTGAAATTTTAAATTAAAAAAAAATAAAAAAAGTTATCAAAAAGTTAATGAGCACAGCAATTGTAGCTCCTAATTATAGGATGGTTCCAAAAAGCCTAAATATCAATTACAGAGCCAACAATTTGGCAACAACGAAAAAATGGCGATTTGAACCCCCCCTTAATTATTATTAACCTTGATGAATCCTGAGACCGCCGGATCAGTAGTTCTCCCGTATGATCTTACGCCCCCAAGTTTGGGAACCACTGACTTAAGGGGTAAATTAAGAAAAACTTTTTTTTTAAAATTCAAATTTAAAAGATTTCAAAGGCAAAATCAAAGCCAAAACTCCAAATTTTTTTGTTTACTTCAGACATTTTTTTGTTGCTTCCTTGAGGTGAGGATGTTGATGGCATAAAAAAAGGTGATAAATAGGCAATAAAGTCCAACATTTTGTATTTAAAATTCCATTTATTAAAATATTTAAAATTTATAATATTTTAAATCTTTATCGAGCTCTCTTCGGTATCCTCTCGATGTTTCCTGGGGAAATCGGAGGCTCGCTAGAAGATCCCTCGCTCGAGCCGGAAGTCGTCTTAAGGGGTCGAGCCTGTCTCGCCGGTGTCCTCTCTATGATTGGGATGTTTCCAGGCGATCCAGGCTCTTCCATATTCGGCTCGAAAATATCTTTCATGAGCAAATACTGAACCTGCTGCGGAGTGTATTTCCAACTTCCTGAAAGTTAGCAAATTTTTAATCAATTGTAAATTATTAAAAAAATATAATTACCTATAGGTGGACAGTGGTCATATTTTGGGCAGCATCCTCCTGGTACTGGGACGGGGGTGCAGTCAGATCGGTGGGAACATACCTCGTATGAACACTTCACAGCACCTTCCCGGCAATAGCAGGATTTGCAAGGGTCTGTACCGTTGTCAATTCTTTCCCCATCGAAATACGTTTGTCCTTTCAGTTCGCAGTCTAAAAATGAGATTAGATTTCAATCGTAAAAGAAAATAAAGGTCTTACCGCATAAGTATTCTGGACAACACATTCTTTCATTCATGACCGAATTGCATTTTTTGACCGGACATTCGTCTTTTCGGCAGGGAAACGGGGAAACTTCGGTTTCGACTGGGGCTAAAAAAAAAAATATCATCGAAAAATCAAAATTTGTTTTTCCACCATTTGCTGGCACATAAAAAGCTTTTTTTTCCCCAAAAAACTTACCTCCATAAGAATAAGACGACAAATTTTGGAAGACCAGAATCATCGTCTGCATCAACCTGAAACACAAAAAAAGAAGATGAAGTGGTTTTTAAGGCCCAGGCAGCTTCTTCAGTCAAAATAGGGAAAAGAGAGAAGGAGGGGGAAACAAAAATAATGATATGTACTTACAAGAAGTTGAAGATTGCTTTAGTGTGGTTCATTCTGAAGACTGGAAAAACACGAGTCAAGTAGGCAATACGATCGGTTTGAGATTCAGAATTAAAGTGACCCTTCTTAGGACAGGTCAGCCTTTTTATAGTAAACCACGGTTCGAAAAGAAAATGGAGGATCTGGTAGGTAAAAACCCAAGTTGAAAGAAAGGAAAGGAAGGGTCAGGGGGAAAAAGCAAAAAAGTCAATTTCGAATTTTACAAGAATACAAGATATTTGTAGAGAGCCTTGAAGGCATTACAATAGTCATAATTTATTACAATAATTTTTACAGATCGTAGTAACTTATCACACCAAAAAGCTTCGTTTAGGTACACAATCCTAAGCTCTTAATTGATTTTTTCTAAGTTACATAAAAACTTGACTTTTCTTTGCTTTTCCTTTTAATTATCCTCTATAGTTCATTTTTCCAGCATCGACATAAATAAATAAATAATTAAAAAAATAAATAAAATAAAATAAAAAAAATTAAATTAAATTTAAAAAGTACCTAAATAAATAAATGAATTTAAATCCTGCTAAATAAATCAATTTACTGGTAGAAAAGGTGAGTTAAGTCAAGTAAGGCCATGTTGTATTCAAACAATCGAAAATCGAGTGCTGAAGACCGGGGAAGCACGCTCCGCTAGTATGTAGTTTATTAAATAATTAAAAACAAGTTGATAAAAATAAAAATTAGATCATTTGCCCAAACTCATTGATCACCTTTGCCAAATCCCATTGCGTTTTTACTGACGTTTCACTTTTAATTTTCCCAAACTCATGACGCCCAACACAAGTTTTTCAGCTTGTAGTAATAATGTAATGGAGTCAATGACCATTTTTGAACCATGAAAAGTGGAGAGCTCGGACTTTTTATTTTTTTATATTATTATTATTATTTAATATTCCTAGTTTATTACCGTTAAAATAAAACTAATGAAGACAATCTAGGACATTCCGTTCTCTCGTGGAAGCCATAAATGTATAGTAAAGTGCACAATTTTATCAAAAACTGGCCTTCTGGACCGATTTTGACTTAAGAGATCATTAGAAGCAGAAAATGTTTTTGGCTATGATTAGGATACCCCTTGCTGTATGTAATGAACCCATATGATTTAATTTGATAAAAATATAAATCAAGAGTAAGAATACTCTTGAAACCTAGCATTTCTGCTAAGGTTTGGTCGGAATTAAAAAACTCGTATATGCGAAAAATTTCCTTACTGGATTGGCGAAAGATGTCTCTCAGAGGGAAACGTTCCAGACCTATGAAGACTTGATATCCGCACTTAAGAACGAATTCTCGAGCGAATACTCGAGCCACGAGTTCATTCACGTCTATCAAAAAGACTGAAGAAAGATGACGAAACTTTCTTACAGTATTTCTTAAAAATGACTGACATTGCCAGAAATGGCGAACTTGATGAGGAGTCGGTCATTCATTATATGTATTATCAATGGAGTTAAAGGTTCTCCACAGAATAAGACAATTCTGTATACGTCAAAAACTTTAGGCGAGTTGAAGAAAAATTTTAAGATCTACGAATTCAAAAATGTCAAACCTTCAAAAACTCAAAAAGGCAATTCATCTCAAATAAATGATATTTCTTCTTACTTTGGAGTTTGGTTTAAACTTATCTACAGTTAAAATAGCGATAAATGGGAAAATTTTAACAGCACTTTTAGATACGGGAGCAAATGTGAATTTAATACATAAACGTGTTGTCGATCTGCACAGTTGGTCGACCAACTCCGATCCTCTCGTTCTGAAAGCTTTTAACGGTTCGATTGAAAAAATTTCAAGTTCAATTCCAATTAAAATTTCGAATGGGCCCGATTCTTATATCCTAGATAAGGCACACGTCTCGGAAAAGATATCTTTTGATATTATTTTGGGATTCGAGTTGTCATTGAAGAAAAGTGACGTACATTATCTAATACAAACGAAACACGAAAAACAAGAATCTAAAACCATAAACAACAGCATCAAGCTCGACGAGTCGAAAATTTTCTCAAAGGAAGAAGCTTTAACTCTGGCTAGCAAGAATACTGGTGCTGTTTCTTATGAAAAATACGCAGTCCCTTTTCAACTGAAAGAAGATGCTCCGATAGTTGCACAAAAACCATACAGATTATCGAAGGATCGAACTGAGTGGGCGAAAGAAAAAATTCAAGATCTCTTAGAGGCTACAATTGATTTGCGCACACTAGCATTAATCTGTTCTGGAATGTGTTTGAAAAGCGCACAAATAAGCGCACATTAGGGGGTTGAATATTTTGAGGAAATGTATTGAAAAGCGCACAGGATTAGTCGAGTTGTTTCCTGTTGAATGTTGTCATTCTGTACATTACTATTCGTTTCTAATACTTATTTTTCGGTTTTTCGAATATCTCTTTTTCGAATAGGCTCAGGTTGGTGTGCTATTTGACCCATTAAATGTTTTCCTCAAAATACGCCCCATTTTTGACCATTAATTCGGCATTTATTGGCTCTCTTCAAAAACATGTTATCGGGACCCAAATGGACCATTGAAAACAATAAAATCTGTTGTCATCTCAATACTCCTTGTTGCTGTCAATCTCAATACTCCACCTTTTGCTGGTCAAAATTCTCTGGACTGGACCACCACGACTAGCAATGTAAAATGTAAAAAAAGCAAATTGTGAAAAGCAAGTATTATTAACTTTCTCAAAGAGTAGTTATTGTGTTTTGTTGATATTCCCTGGCCCAGGTTGGTGTGCGCATTTCAACAGTCGTTAATGGCGTTCTGTGTGCGCTTTTCAGTTGTTGAAATTTTGGGCGGTGTGCGCATTTCAATGGTAATTAAAAGGGGATGTGCGCTTTTCAATGTCACCGCTCTTAGAAAGGGGAATCATTGCCGAGTCGACTTCCGCGTACGCTTCTCCTTGTGTCATCGTCCCAAAAGAAAATGGATCCTGGCGACTCTGCCAAGATTTTCGAAAAGTTAACGATGTCACAGATCAAGATCCGTATCCTTTCCCGGTAATCGACGATATAATCTCTAATTTCGGAGGATGTAGATATTTTTCGAAATTAGACTTGAAGGAAGGCTTTCACCAAATTCCCTTGACAAAAGAAACGCGAAAATTTTCTGCTTTTGTGCTACCTTTTGGTCATTACGAGTATAACTAGTAACTACCTACCCTTCGGTTGGAAAAATAGTCCCGCGATTTTTCAACGCTTTATGACATCGATTCTCGGAAAACTTTTGGACGATCCTCAAATTCGCGTTTATATCGATGACATTTTAGTCAGTGGCAAAACGATAGAAGAATGTTCTCGAAAAACACGAAGGGTGGTCGAACGTTTACTGCAAGAAAACGTCAAAATAAATTTTGAAAAAAGTCATTATAATCTCCCGGAGGTAACATATCTCGGACGAAAGATGAACGGACTTACTAAATCGACTAAAGAAGAGTCGGTGAATAAGGTACGAAACATGAATCGACCTCACGATATTCATTCGTTAAGAGTATTCACAGGTTTAACAGGTCATTTTCGCGCTTTCATCCCGAATTACGCAGATATCGTTCGTCCGTTAGATCGACTTAAACAAAAAGTAAATCAGGATAAATTCTCTTGGTCAGAAGAAGCTGAAAAAGGTTTTGTCACTTTAAAAGAGAAAATAAGATCGAATCCAAATTTGCAATTTCCAGATTGGGATTTACCTTTCGAATTATGCACAGATGCCTCGCATTACGGTTGTGGAGCTGTTCTTTATCAACGAGATAATTCGCTACCGAAAAATCGGCAACTTCGTGTCATTGGTTACTTTTCTCATACATTTGATGCCGCTCAGTTGAATTACTCGGTTACCGATAAAGAAGCTTTAGCTGTCGTCGAAGCGATCAAATACTTCCGAACTTATCTCGAAACTCGCGAATTCACTGTACACACCGATCATCAGGCTCTCTCACATCTTCTCAGTTTAAAAGAACCTAAAGGTCGCCTAGGTAGATGGCAGATATTCCTGATGACTTACAACATCAAAATTTCTCATCGAAACGGTAAGGAATTGGAAGATGCAGATGCAATTTCTCGATTATGTCTCTCTGTACAAATTAAACCTTTTTCAACATCGAATCAAATAACGTCAAATAGAATAACCGTCGCCTTAGAACAAGTTCCTGAAATTCTTCGTTTATATCACAATGATCCTCTGTCGGGTGGTCACGATGGTTTCTTCAAGACGTATTTGAAAATAAAAACTCGTTTTTTTTGGCCGAATATGAAAAACACGATTTCGGATTATGTACAGTCGTGTCATCAATGTCAATTGGTGAAGTTTAAGTATCGACCGAAACCCGATATTTTGATACTAAAAAAACCGTCGACTACTCCGTTTGAGTGTCTGCACCTCGATTTCGCGGAAATAGCGAAAAAGTCGGATTTGAATGCTAAAACGAAGTCATTCTTGGTAGCTGTCGACGAAAATACAAAATTGACTTTTGCAAAGGCGATGAGGGAAAATTCGAACTCGATATTGGGCTTTTTGAAAAAATTTCCCCATCTCGATAAAGTGAAAAAAAAAATGCTTGAAGTCAGTAGTCTAACTTCGGAAATCCATCCATTTCGATAACCTTTTCGACTTTGAACGGACCATCGATTATCGGGTTTTTCCCTTTGAAGCCGGTCTGTACGCATATAAAAGAATTTTCGTCGATTTTTGGAATTGATTTTGGTTTCTTTTTATCAAAGTATTTTTTCATCTTTTCTCGATATCGTTCTTGTTCCTCTTCTGTTAGTTCCTTTTCGACTATATTTCGACTATCTATTCCAAAAGTCTGATCAGCCGGAAATGTCGATGGCTCTCTGAAAGCCTTAAAATTTGGTGAACACCCAATTGAAGATGAATGTGAACGATTTAGATGTCGAACTGCTGCTTCCAAAGCGCATTTCCAACCGCCTTTGAAGTGAGGGTATAAAACACTGTACCCGCATGAAATACAATAAATGAGGTACATATGTATTTTTAAGTCAGGAATTTCATGCAAACTTCGATTTTCCCGTGCTTTTTGGGAGAGAAACACGAATCAGGTTATCTCAATCAGGTTTTGAGATCAAAAATACACCCATAAATGTGAAAAAAAGGCCATTTTTTGAGGCTTTTAATTGTGTTAAAAGTCCCGATAAAATTGGGGGGATATTCCATCTGGGTAAATTTCGACTGAAACACCGTCCAACTGGGTAACAAAAAGAGGTCCAACTGGGAACAATACACTTTTGAAAAAACGTCCATCTGGGTAAAAATGAAAAAATTGCATTTTCTGTTAGTTTAAAAAAAAAATTAATTTCATTTAAAGTTTATTCTTCATTTAATGTGTCAAAACATTTTTCCACTTTCAATTTGTTTGAGACGTTGCTTAAATACTGCAATTTTTTGTTATTATTGACTTCATAGTCATTTCTCATTTCGAAAATTTGATCTAGGCATTCGTCCAACGATTCTGGTAAACGCGGCAGGAGTTTACGTCTCGCATGGTAGACACTTCTTCTCATTAGCTTGAAATCACTATGATTTAAGCTTGTCGTTGGTGTAGATTGCAGCTCTAACCTGATTAGCTTGTTGGGTTTCATGGTCAAGTCT
>JAGWEN010000885.1:0-51322 GCA_018703685.1 Orius laevigatus | reverse complement strand
AACGACGCAACTTGAAAATGATTAAAAATATGCCACGACGCGAACTCACCCCGAAATTCATGACAGTATTCTTATTAAGTGTTGCTTGCTAATCCATGCCAATGGAAGATTAGCGGCAATACTTGGTACGATTACGTCGGAGCTCATCTACTCGTTATCAAAGATGGAGAATGTCTTACACCAGAGCACTTAGGCGTACTGTTGAATTCAAAACGCATAAGCTGCTTTGGTATAAGCCACTTTTTCAATTCTTCAGTTCGAATGACAATCTACTGGAAAATGACTCAGCTACGAAAACTGTTCGTCCTTCATCGACGCCACATTGCTTCACGTTATTTGAACACGTTAAGCTCTAGTGATGCCGATGACGGTTTTGCAGAAAAGCATCACAAGCGTCGTTGGTGCGGAGTATTGTTTGTGCTTCAGCGGAAATATTTCTGGAAGTCTGAACGTTACTTGTGGCGAAATAATTTCTCTAAGCGTGTGATTATTCGTGCCGAAGATTTTATTTTGCCAAAGGTGGCTTTCTGGGTGGAAGACATCATCGATGGAGCCCATTGATCTCAGTCATTTTTCTCCTTATACTCGTCTTGATTCTTCAGTTTTGGATGTTTCTGTGTGGAATACTTGTGGCTTATTGCTTTACTATCGCAATAGTGCTAGAAGTATTTCTCATAGGGACTCCCACTAATGCACAAAATGAAATTTTATATTATCCAGAAATGTTGTAATTTTTTCATTAAAAGAAAATCTATTTTGTTCTAATTTTGCTATTTTTCTCGTTTTCAGAATTTCACGTAAACATCATCTTGAAGAAAGAAGTCAGTGAAATTGATGCAGCGCCATGAAGATGAAGCCCAGCCTGGAACATCGAAAAACCGAAGACATCTAAGGTAGGAAATTTTTATGATAAATTTAAATGATTGTCGTATTTGTGTCTAAATGTAAAAAAAGTTTAAATTTTAACCATAGGATGACAATGTTTGATTTTTTTTTCTAAATGTTTATAAGTAATTTTTGTTATATTTTTTTTCTTAAATTTTTTGACTGATTTTTCTTATTTTTTTGACTGTTTGTCAATTTTTGGGAATTTTGAACAATGTGGCGTTTTATTATTTTATTTATTAGCGGATTTCCGGAGGAAAGCAGGCTATTGGGGCGGCCTCACGGCGGCTTTCGGCTTAGAGGCTTATATATTCGTGATCAGGACGATCTCCTGATCACGAAAATATAGCGTCATTCCCAATCTTGGCGATATATATATATATCTATATAATATATATATATACTAGTATATATATATATATATATATAACTATATAATAATCAGACAATAGTCTCTAGTCATAATAACCTATATCTGCAAAGACACAGTTCAGGAAAAGAAACACACGCGCGTGTGAGTATATATTTCGTATACACTTTTTTGTTATGGAATATAGACACGAAACCTAAGTATAAGTATTGTAGATCAGCAAAGCAATAACACAACATATATAAATAGAAGGCCCATCCATTTGAGTTTATGATCTGGAGACCCGCAGAATTTGTATCGATTCATACGTAGTCTCGACATCAGCGCTGAATATATACAAAATGACTGCTGAGACGAAGGACAGATAGCATGGTGCGCCGGGGTGTACTGTGACCTTCGCGCAGTCGAGACACGCGAGCAGCTGCGAAAGCCGCCAGCAGTCCCCGGGCCCTATTCATACACTACGAAGCCCGAGTGACGATGAAATCACGAAAATTCACGGTAAATCATCTTATTTATATTCTGTGACTGTTTCTAATGTGTCAACTACTTGTTCGCGCTATCCATAAACAACAAACTTTTTAATATATATACTAGATATAGCTATATATAGATATATATATAGATTATATATATATATATGTATACAGATATATATATCGTATATACGTTCGTTTAAACATCGAGATCAGTCAATCCTAGTTAACTAGTCAAAACTAGTTTTCACTAATGCCTTTTGTGAAAACTAGTTTAGACTAGTTAAAACTAGTTTTGACTGCAAACGTGAGGTGATTTTAGTTAAAACTAGTTTTTACTGGAAAGATCTCATTGGGAATTTAGTTTTCGCATTTTGACCTCCTCGGCCGCTCTCGAGTCTGAGAGCAGAAATTATTAATCATGTTTTATGTTATTAATCTTATGATACTTTGCTACGTAGCTATGACAAGTTATACCTACCTAGGTTCAGCACCATAATGGTGTTCACAAAATTACGACATAGGTACCTAATCCCTTACTTTTCACCTTAAACTGGGGACAGCAAAAGAGCTAATCGGTCCGGAGCATTGCTTCGGAGAGGAGAAAAATATCACTCTAGTCTAGCTATCAAACTCTCCTCACAACTATCCGAGCTTTGCACACGAGATGAAAAAAACATCCTTATAAAGTTATCAAATTTGCTGCATATTGGTTGGGAGGTTTGCTCGCGAGAGAGATCCCTCTACAGTTATCGAACTTGCTACGTATTGGTTGGGAGCTTTGCTCGCGAGAGGAAAAAAATATCCCTCTACAGTTATCAAACTTGATGCATATTGTTTGGGAGCTTTGCTCGCGAGAAGAAAAAAATATCCCTCTACAGTTATCAATCGTGCTCCACGTTGGTTCGGGGCCTTGCTCACGAGTAGAAAAATATCAAAACGAGTAGAAAAATAATATAGGACATCTGGAGATGTCCTATTAGCTGAATATTGCTTGAGAACTTTGAAGAGAAGAACTTTGTTACAACATTAAAGAAATAACCCTCAAGGTACATATTGTATTACGTGCTTCATATTGCTCTTAGGCTGGTTTAGGGGAAACGGTAATATAATGAACTGTCAAGATTTAACTTCTATTTGGTACCTACTATACTTTTTGTTTTATTCCAGACTTTAACTTTTTCGAAATTCCCATATTCACTAAGAAGAACTAGTTTTGACTGAATTCTAGTTTTAACGTTGAGGCTTATTAGTGAATTCTAGTTTTCACTAGAAAAGAATCAGTTAAAACCAGAATTCCCTAAATGTCTCCTAGTTAATACTAGTTTTGTCTGATTCAGTTAGTGAATACTAGTTTTAACTAGTCTAAACTAGTTTTCACAAAAGGGGTTAGTGAAAACTAGTTTTGACTAGTTTAAACTAGTTCTGACTGATTTCGGGTTTTAACTGTAACATATATATGTACATGTTCATCGCATAACTGGAGCAATTTTGGCATGAGGTTAATGAAACTCTGTATTTAGGGCCTAAAAAAATTGAGAAGGAAACCTATTGAAAATGGCTTGAATCGAGCAAGCGGTTCTGGTACTTCGCTTAGGGCATAAAGGGCATTTTCGTGATTTTCTCGGAACCTGAAGGTTTGAGATGGTTGAAAATCGTGACGGGAAGGTCCTAGGGGCCGAGGATCATAGTTAATAGCAGTTCAAATCTCAAAATCGGTTCTGGGACTTGGCTAAGGGGCCTAAATGGAATTTCGTGATTTCTTCGATACCCGAAAGTTTGAGATGGTTGGAAATGGTGACGGAAATATATTATGGCCCGAGGACCATAGTAGAAGACAGTTGGAATCGCCTAAGCGGTTCTGAGACTCTCCTGAGGGACTTAAATGGAATTTCGTCATTTTAGAAATAAGAGCAGGAGATGGTCGAAATCGATTATAGGAGCTGCTCATGAACTAGAGAATTCACATTTGACAACAGATCAAGCCCGCATACGAAGAGGAAGTTACTTCTTAGGGCATTGATGAAATTATTTTAGAATTTGAACTTTTGGCGGTGAAAATCACGTGGTTTAATTGAAATATACTGAGCCATAGGCTTTGAAAATTTTTCGCTCGATTTCTAGAGGAATTTAAGCTATTGTGGTCGGTGCGATGGAGGCTCCGGGCTCAGAGACCCATTTCATTATTTTACTGTGGCGATAACCAGGACATCAAAGATAGGCTTAGGGAAGGCCTTTCCGGAGGAAATCCGCTGCTTCTCGAGGCTGCCTCGAGGCTTTTTTTTTTTTTTTCGTGGTTTTTATTGAAAAAGTGAAGTTGAAGTTGAGATCAACCCGCGAACAGCTTCTTAATTCAGCTGGAAGCCCTTTGATCTCATCTTTTTTTTTTCTTCAAAACGCCTTTTATGCCAAACTTGTCTCTCGCATGGAGACATTCGTTTCCTGTGGAGCACGTCTGTCTCTTTAGCTGCGATGCTGTACTGTAACAGTTAAAACGCCAATACAGTTTGCAGCACGCCCACCCACTCAGCGATGTCCTTATGCATCAAACATTCAAGAATAATTTTCTTGCTGCTTCATGAACTTATAAGGTTTCCGAAAATGTCTGCTTGTCTCCATCGCTGTCAGTAGGTTGAACGTTATTAGAAGTCGTTACTACATGCTAACAGCGAGTGAAGGTCCTGCAGAATCCATCTCACGAATTTCATGTTTTTTGTTAGTTAATAAGTGGGCGAAGTGGGGTTCTTTATGTAAGACACTGTTAATAGAAGGGTTCTTTATCACAGCTGGGTAGGCTTGTCTGAAATCCTCTTTTGGGCCACCCTGTATACAAAATGTGGGTTTTCCTCAATTGCCAACTTCGATCTATGGGACGGAGCATTCGTAGCGAAAATTGAACGCTCGGGTTCTTCGTTCCTAAGATTGATCCTTGGAGCATCAGCAGAAGCAAACGTTTCTTTCAACAACGACGAGCTTGAAAGACGAAACTTCATGACAGTATTCTTATTAAATGTTGCTTGCTAATCCATGCCAATGGAAGATTAGCGGCAATACTTGGTACGATTACGTCGGAGCTCATCTCTTCTTCATCAAAGATGGAGAATGTCTTACACCAGAGCACTTAGGCCTACTGTTGAATTCAATATGCATAAGCTACTCTGGTATGAGCCACTTCTTCAATTCTTCACTTCGTAATTCAATCTACAGGGAAGAAGCCAAGATCCAGCAGGCGAGGTTTCACACATTGCACGTCAGCTAATTTTTGATAGGCTGGTGTACTTTGGGTGGAACTTTTTCTGCGAAATTCTTCAAAATATTTTGAAGCCTATTTTTATTGTATATTTGTATATAGTTAGATAGTTTTTTGCTCTTTTCAATAATAAAAAAAATACTATTTATTCTAATAAAACGTTCTTTTTTTTTTGCAGGTCTCTTCGGGACAGCAGAGCAATGCCGGACTAAGTTGGCGGCCCAGTGAGGTTGCCAGGGTGAAAGGACCACCACGCCCACTTAGACATCCCCTTCAGGCTTCTAGTCTTCGGATTCGTCTTAGGTAAGTGATTGCCCCTCTTTTAGTTTTGAAAGTTCGGAAAAAGCATTTTTCTCAATGATAGCGATAGTCCACTTTTATTATTATTATTATAATATATATTTTTTTATTGTTTTTTATTAAATAAAGTTGTGTTTTCTAAATGAAGAATAGCGTCGTTTTGGATCAAATTCTGCAATTTTTGTCATTTTGCATGGAGGAGATACGGACAAAGCCAATTTCTGCTGAGTTACGTGGAAATCTGTAAAACAGCTGGGTTGGCTTGTTCGAAATCCTCTTTTGGGCCAACCTGCATACAAAACATCAGTTTTCTTCAATCGCCAACTTTGATCTAAGCAAGGGCCTTCTTGTGCGAAAATTTAACGCCGGGATCTCCGTTGCTAAGATTGATTGTTGGATCATTCAGCAGAAGCAAATCGACCGTTTTCTTTCAACAACGACAGTTAAAGGGGACGAAGTTTAGATCAATGCGCGAACAGCTTCTTTTTTGAGCTGGAGCCCTTTGATCTTAACTTTTTCTTCTCCAAAACTTCACGTGTTTTCAGTTAAAAATATCGGTTTTCTTCAAGTTTCCAATATCGATCTGCGTAATGAAATACTTGATGCGTACATCTGATCACCGGGTTTTTCATTGCTAAGATTGATCTTTGGAGCATTCAGCAGAAGCAACGTTTCTTTCAACAACGACGGCTTGGACGACGAAACTTCATGACAGTATTCTTATTAAGTGTGGCTTGCTAGTCCATGCCTATGGAAGATTAGCGGCAATACTTGTACGATTACGTCGGAGCTCATCTCTTCGTCTTCAAAGATAGAGAATGTCTTACACCAGAGCACTTAGGCGTACTGTTGAATTCAAAACGCATAAGCTGCTTTGGTATAAGCCACTTTTTCAATTCTTCACTTCAAATGACAATCTACTGGAAAATGACTCGGCTACGAAAACTGTTTGTCCTTCATCGACGCCACATTGCTTCGCGTTATTTGATCACGTTAAGCATTAGTGACGCCGATGACGGTTCTGCAGAAAAGCATCAGCAGCGTCGTCTGTGCGGAGTATAGCCTTTGCTTCAGGGGAAAAATTTCTGGAAGTCTGAACGTTACTTGTGGTGAAATAATTTCCTCGTTCGTATGCGAATTCGTGCGAGTGATTTTACTTTGCCAAAGGTGGCTTTCTGGGTACTAGAAATCTCTTAGACTAGAGAATCCAGCGGGCGAGGTATGACATATTGCACGTTAGCTTATTTCAACAGGCTGGCACCATCAAAGATGGAGAATGTCTTATACCAGAGCACTTAGGCTAACTGTTGAATTCAGCAAGCATGAGCTGCTTTGGTATAAGCCAATTTTTCAAGTCTTCAAATGACTCGATCTACTGGAAAATCGGCTACGAAAACTGCTTTTCCTTCATCGTCGTCACATTGCTTCACGTTATTTGAACACGTTAAGCTTTAGTGACGCCGATGACGGTTCTGCAGAAAAGCATCACTAGCGTCGTCTGTGCGGAGTATTGCCTGTGCTTCAGGGGAAAAATTTCTGGAAGTCTGAACGTTACTTGTGGCGAAATAATTTCTCTAAGCGTGTGATTATTCGTGCCGAAGATTTTATTTTGCCAAAGGTGGCTTTCTGGGTGGAAGAAATTTAGCTGGAGCCCATTGATCTCATCTTTTTTCTCCTTTAAATCGTCTTGATTCTTCAGTTTTGGATGTTTCTGTATGGAATACTTGTGGCTTATTGCTTCACTATCGCAATAGTGCTAGAAGTATTCCTCATAGCGACTCCCACTAATACAAAAAAAAATGAAATTTAATATTATCCAGAAATGTTGTAATTTCTTCATTAAAAAAATCTATTTTGTTCTAATTTTGTAATTTTTTTTCGTTTTCAGAATTTTCACGGCAACATCATCTTAAAGAAAGAGGTCAATGAGATTGATACAGCGCGGCCTGGAAGATCTAAAAACCTAAGACATCTAAGGTAGGAAATTGTTTGGAAAGATTTTTTTTCTTTACTTAAAATTTTTGACAGTATTTTACATTTCGCTATTTGATTTTGTTTATTTTTGGGGATTTTGAATTTCGTGGGGGTTTCACTAAAAAAAGACTTTGAATTTCAAAATGCCTTTTATGCCAAACTTGTCTTCGATTGGATATTTCTGTGGGGTCGTCTTTTAGCTGGATGCTTTAAAAACGCCATACAGTTTGCAGCCGACCCCTCAGCGATGTCCTTATGCATCAAAACATTCTAGAATAATTTTCTGCTGCTTCATGACTTATAACTTTTCCGAAAATGTCTGCTTGTCCTCAATCGCTGGCAGTAGGTTGTATGTTATTTGAGCCGTACAACATTCTGACAGCGAATTTGCAGAATCCATCTCACGAATTTCATGTTTTTTGTTAGTAATAAGTGGGCGAAGTCGGGGTTCTTTAGACGTCATCTTTTGTCATTAAGATGGTGTACATAGGCCCCCACTTTTTCTGCTTAAATTCTTCAAGATCCGACATTTTGTTTCTTGTCTGAAAGTTACTTGTGGCGAAATAATTTCTTTGAGCGTGTGGTATTTCGTGCGAAGTTTTTATTTTGCCAAAGGTGGTTTTCTGGGTGCAAGAAATGGTTTTCGTCCGAGGGAATTCGACAGTTTGGGGACGAAGTTTAGATCAATTCGCGAACAGCTTCTTTTTTGAGCTGGAGCATTTTGATCTTAACTTTTTCTTCTCCAAAACTTCACGTGTCTTCAGTTAACATCGGTTTTCTTCAAATTTCCAATATTGATCTGCGTAATGAAAAACCTGATGCGTTAATTTGATCGCCGGGTTTTTCATTGCTATGATTGATCTTTGGATAATTCAGCACAAGCAAATCCGAAGAGAATCGTCCTTTTTATTCGAATTGAAGTTGTTGCACTTTGTCTCAAACTTGGTCTTCTTTGGAATCTCCAAGTTGGTTCCCTTGTCTTCAGTTGGATGTTTCTGCGAGGACAACTTTTAATCGGATGCTTTCGAAGTGCAAACGATTTCTAGAGGTCCTCACAGCGATCTCCTCATGCAACAGAATACTCAAAAGATCATTTATCAGGTAAGGTTTTCACAATATTTCCAATAAAGCTTCATGTTGACTGTTCCTGTAAATTATGAGGTAAATGTTTTTTTCTCACCCCTTAGTTCACCACTTAGGCCCGACATTTTCTGCTTGAATTCTTCTAGATTTCCTGGTTTTCTTGTTTGAATGTTACTTGTGGCGAAATAATTTCTTTGGGCGTGTGTAATTCGTGCACGAGATTTTATTTTGCCAAAGGTGACGTCGGATTCTCAGCTCATCTCTGAAGACATCAAAGATGGAGAATGTCTTATACCAGAGCACTTAGGCCTACTGTTGAATTCAATTAGCATAAGCTGCTTTGGTATAAGCCACTTTTTCAACTCTTCAAATGACTCGATCTAAGGGAAAATCGGCTACGAAAACTGCTTATTCTTCATCGACGCCAAATTGCTTCACGATATTAGAACACGTTAAGCTCTAGTGACGCCGATGTCGGTTCAGCAGAAAAGCATCAGAGCAGCCGTCAACGACCGACTTCAAGAATCAAGGGGACGAAGTTCATGATTGGCTTTACCTGTTTAATTTTCCAGCTGGAGCAATTTGATCTAAACTTTTTCTCCAAAATATTTTTTATGGATTTCATGGTGTTCCTCATGGCGATGTCTTCACTATTCTTCGTTGTTATATTTTTACTTCAATAATTGTACAAAATGTCTGCTTGCCCTCCATCGCTGTCAGTAGGTTGAACGTTATTAGAAGTCGTACTACATGCTAACAGCGAGTGAAGGTTCTGCAGAATCCATCGCACTGATTTCATGTTTTTTGTGAGAAGGAGACATGAGAAATCTTAGTACTTCAACATTTGTTATTAGGATGCCATACTATAGGCCCCAACTTTCTCTTTTTGAATTCTTCAAAAACTGACATTTTGCTTCTTTTCTGAAAGTTGCTTGAGGTGAAATAATTTCCTCGTGCGTCTGCAAATTCGTGCGAGTGATTTTATTATGCCAAAGGTGGCTTTCTGGGTACTAGGAATCTCTTAGACTAAAGAATCCAGCGGGAGACACTTTGCATTATTTCAACAGGCTGGCATCATCAAAGATGGAGAATGTCTTATACCAGAGCACTTAGGCTAACTGTTGAATTCAGCAAGCATGAGATGCTTTGGTGTAAGCCAATTTTGCAACTCTTCAAATGACTCGAGCTACTGATTTTTTCTTGTATAAAGTTAAATACAAAAGAAATAAAAATACAATTCATTCTAATACAATGCTTTTTTTATTTTTGCAGGTCTCTTGAGGATAGCAGAGCTGTGTCGGACAAGGAAGGAGGTTGCCATGGTGGAAGGACCGCAACCCCCACTTGGTCATCCCCTTCAGGCTTCTAGTCTTCGGATTCGTCTTAGGTAAGTGATTGCCCCTCTTTTTATTTTTTAAAAAAAAGTTTGGAAAAAGCATTTTTCTCAATGATGGCTGTTGGTTTGTTCTAAAGTTATTCTTTTATTGTATGTAATTCACTTCTTGATTTATGTTTTTTTTAAGCGTTGTTTTGGATGAAATTCTGTAATTTTAGTAATTTTGCATGGAGGAGATGCGGACAAAGCCAATTTCTGCTGAGTTACTTGGATATCGGTATCACAGCTGGGTTGGCTTGTCTGAAATCCTCTTTTGGGCCACCCTGTATACAAAACGTCGGTTTTCTTCAATTGCCAACTTCGATCTATGGGACGGCGTACACGAAGCGAAAATTGAACGCTCGGGTTCTTCGTTCCTAAGATTGATCCTTGGAGCATTCAGCAGAAGCAACGTTTCTTTCAACAACGACGACTTGAAAGACGAAACTTCATGACAGTATTCCTATTAAGTGTTGCTTGCTAATCCATGCCAATGGAAGATTAGCGGCAATACTTGGTACGATTACGTCGGAGCTCATCTCTTCTTCATCAAAGATGGAGAATGTCTTACACCAGAGCACTTAGGCGTACTGTTGAATTCAATATGCATAAGCTACTCTGGTGTAAGCCACTTCTTCAATTCTTCACTTCGAATGATTCAATCTGCAGGAAATGACTCGGCTACGAAAACTGCTTGTCCTTCATCGACGCCACATTGCTTCACGTCATTTGAACACGTTAAGCATTAGTGACGCCGATGACGGTTTTGCTGAAAATCTTCATATGAGTGGATGGCTGCAAGTTTTTGTTCAAATCTTGATGGTGAGCATGCTTCGATCTTGACTGTCTCCAGACTGAATGCTAATTTCGCGTCCATTCTGAAGACGTCTAGACTGGAGTTTTGCCTTGTCAGCATTGACCTTCTTGGCGATAAGATACAAGTATATTCTTATACATCTAACGATCGTGCACGAGTAAGAATTGTATTACCTATTAAGAGTTAAAATGGAGTTTTGTGTTTGACATTCCCTTTTGGGTCACTATGAAATTATAGAAAACATCAGTTTTTCTTTAATTGCCAACTTCAATCTATGGGACGGTGCACTCGTAGCAAAAATGAACGCTTGGGTTCTTCGTCCTAAGATTGATCTTTGGATCATTCAGCAAATGGAACGTGTTCTTTCAACAACGACGACAGTTAGGGGACGAAGTTTAGATCAATCCGCGAACAGCTTCTTTATTTGAGCTGGAGCCCTTTGATCTTAACCTTTTCTTCTTCCAAACTTCATTCTGTCTTCAGTCGGGTGTTTCTGGGAGGACGTCTTTGAGCCGGATGCTTTTGAAATGCAAACGTTTTTAAGAGGTCCTAACAGCAACGAAACACTAAAGAAAAAGTTTTTAATTTTTTGTATTTTTCAACTGTGTTTGCTACTTATAGGCCTGTTCTGTTTTCTCTCTATTGTTGTTAGTTGTTATTCGCAGCCGAACAACTTTCTAACAGCGAAGATGGTTTGTCAAAATCGAACGTGTCACTGCATTTTGTGACTTCCAGCGCATTTCAGTTCTGGATTTCTAAAAGGTAGAATGTTTGTTGTTCCATTCTGCCTATAGAAGACCAAAACTGCGATGTACGATTCAAAGATCTGGGATTCTAAGCTCATCTCTATGACATCGAAGTTGGAGAATGTTTTGCACCAAAGCACTTGAGCTTACTGTTGAACTCAGAAAGACCAAGATGTTTTGGCGGAAGCCACTTTTCCCATTCTTCATTTCACAAATCATCGCTTTCTGCAGAAGATTGCCAGAATTTGTGTGCTTTGTCCGCTTCTGTGATTGAAAGAAAACTTTTTATTTTTTGTAAAAATGTTTCTAACGATGTGTTGTTTTTTTCTTCAGGATGTCGGAGAGATGTCAGACAAGGATGGAGCATAGCCGATTCTTCTGTGTAGAGGACTTCAAGTCAAAGGACCTGAATAAAATTTATCACTGGATTCATGGTTCTGTCATAAGGTAAGAAATTTTTTATTTATGCTATGAAAATTTTAACTTAGAAAGGAGGCGAAGTTGCGATTAATCTGCCAACATCTCATCTTTTTCTATTTAAAATCGTCTTGATTCTTCAGTTATGGATGTTTCTGTATGGAATAATTGTGGCTTATTCCTTTACTATCGCAATAGTGCTAAAAGTATTCCTCATAGCGATTCACCATCCTTCATTTTATTGTAATATTCTTTCCATATTTGTAGTGTCTGCTTCCCCTTCCTCGCTGTCAGTCAGTTGGACGTTATTCTAACCTGTGCAACATTCTAACAGCGAATGAAGGTTCTGCAGAATCCATCTTGCGAATTTTTGTTGGTTATTAACGAGTGGGGGAAGTGAGGGATCTTAGTTCGCCAACTTTTGTTTTTAAGATGGCATACTTAAGACCCCAACTTTTTCTGCTTGAATTCTTCAAAATCCGACATTTCATTTAGTTACTTGTGGTGAAATAATTTTCTCTTTCGTGTGCAAATTCGTGCGAGTGATTTAACTTTGCCAAAGGTGGCTTTCTGGGTACTAGGAATTTTCTTAGACTAAAGAATCCAGCGGGCGAAACATTGCATTATTTCAACAGGCTGGCAGCATCAAAGATGGAGAATGTCTTATACCAGAGCACTTAGGCTAACTGTTGAATTCAGCAAGCATGAGCTGCTTTGGTGTAAGCCAATTTTTCAACTCTTCAAATGACACGAGCTACTGATTTTTTCGTGTATAAGCCTTAACTAACTTAATAACTTCTTGATTTAGGTTTTTTAAGCGTTGTTTTGGATGAAATTCTGTAATTTTAGTAATTTTGCATGAAGGAGATACGGAAACAGCCAATTTCTGCTGAGTTACTTTGATATCGGTATCACAGCTGGGTAGGCTTGTCTGAAATCCTCTTTTGGGCCACCCTGTATACAAAATGTCGGTTTTCCTCAATTGCCAACTTCGATCTATGGGACGGTGCACTCGTAGCGAAAATTGAACGCTCGGGTTCTTCGTTCCTAAGATTGATCCTTGGAGCATTCAGCAGAAGCAACGTTTCTTTCACCAACGACGACTTGAAAGACGAAACTTCATGACAGTATTCTTATTAAGTGTTGCTTGCTAATCCATGCCAATAGAAGATTAGCGGCAATACTTGGTACGATTACGTCGGAGCTCATCTCTTCTTCATCAAAGATGGAGAATGTCTTACACCAGAGCACTTAGGCCTACTGTTGAATTCAATATGCATAAGCCACTCTGGTATAAGCCACTTCTTCAATTCTTCACCTCAAATGACTCAATCTACTGGAAAATGTCTCGGCTACGAAAACTGCTTTTTCTTCAACGGCGCCACATTGCTTCACGTTATTTGAACACGTTAAGCTTTAGGGACGCCGAAGACGGTTCTGCAGAAAAGCAACACCATCGTCGTCTGTGCGGAGTATTGCCTGTGCTTCAGGGGATAAATTTCTGGAAGTCTGAACGTTACTTGTGGCGAAATAATTTCTCTAAGCGTGTGATAATTCGTGCCGAAGATTTTATTTTGCCAAAGGTGGCTTTCTGGGTGGAAGAAATTTAGCTGGTGCCAGTTGATCTTATCTTTTTCTCCTTAAAATCGTCTTCATTCTTCAGTTTTGGATGTTTCTGTATGGAATACTTGTGGCTTATTGCTTTACTATCGCAATAGTGCTAAAAGTATTCCTCATAGCGATGTCACGATTCTTCTTGTGAGCTTCAATTGTCGTTGTTTAGCTGGCGAGGTTTGACACATTGCACGTTAGCTAATTTTAGAGTGGCTGGCGTACTTTGAGTCGAACCTTTACTGCTGAATTCTTCAAAATTTTTGGCAGCCTATTTAACTTGTACAAAGTTATATACAAAAGTAATAAAAATTCAATTCATTTTAATACAATTTATATATTTATATTATTTATACATTCTAATTTTTATTTTTGCAGGTCTCTTAGGGATAGCAGAGCAGTGTCGGACAAAGATGGAGGTTGCCAGGGACCACCACGCCCATTTAGACATCCCCTTCAGGCTTGTAGTCTTTGGATTCGTCTTAGGTAAGTGAATGCCCCTCTTTTATTTTTGAAAGTTCTGAAAAACCTTGTTTCTTATGATGGCAATAGTCCACTTTTTATGTTTTGTTTCTAAAAATTTTTTTTTAATGCCTTTATTGTTATTTACTTCTTGTTATAGTTTTTGTTCAAATCAACAATACGTCGTTTTCGATTAAATTTTGAAATTTTAATCATTTTTGCTTGGAGGAGATACGGACAAAGCCAATTTCTGCCGAGTTATTTGGAGATCGGTATCACAGATGGGTTGGCTAGTCTGAAATCCTCTTTTGGGCCACCCTGTATATAAAACGTCGGTTTCTTCAATTGCCAACTTCGATCTATGGGACGGTGCACTCGTGGCGAAAATTTAACTCTCGGGTTCTTCGTTCCTAAGATTGATCTTTGGAGTATTCTGCAGAACAAGTCGAACGTTTTCTTTCAACAACAACAACAGTTAGGGGACGAAGTTTAGATCAATACGCGAACAGCTTCTTTTTTTGAGCTGGAGCTATTTGATCTTAACTTTTTCTTCTCCAAAACTTCACGTGTCTTCAGTTAACATCGGTTTTCTTCAAGTTTCCAATATCGATCTGCGTAATGAAAAACTTGATGCGTAAATTTGATCGCCGGGTTTTTCATTGCTAAGATAGATCTTTGGATCATTCAGCAGGAGCAAATCCGAAGAGAACCGTCCTTTTTATTCGAATCGAAGTTTTTGTATTTTGTGTCAAACTTGGTCTTCTTCGTTATCACCAAATCGGTTCACTCATCACTTGTGCCTTCATTTTGATGTTTCTGCGAGGACATCTTTTAATCGGATGCTTTCGAAATGCAAACGATTTCTAGAGGTCCTCACAGCGATCTCCTCATGCAACAGAACACTCAAGAAAATCATTTATCGGGTAAGATTTTTACAATTTTTCTAATGAAGCTTCATGTTGAATGTTTCTGTTAATTACGAGTGTTTTTGTCACCAATAGATGGGCAAACTTGGGAGTCTTTGTACGTCATGTTAACATCATGTTAACATTGATATGGCTTACTTAGGCGCCAACTTTTTCTGCTTGAATTCTTCAAGATTTCCTGGTTTTCTTGTCTGAAAGTTACTTGTGGCGAAATAATTTCTCTGAGCGTGTGGTAATTCGTGCACGAGATTTTATTTTGCCAAAGGTGGCTTTCTGGGTGCAAGAAATGGCAAATCGAAAAACTTTGGTTAAAGGAGACTCTTTTTCTCCTTAAAATCGTCTTGATTCTTCAGTTTTGGATGTTTCTGTATGGAATACTCGTGGCTTATTGCTTTACTATCGCAATAGTGCTAGAAGTATTCCTCATAGCGATGTCTGGATCCTTCTAATGTGAGCTTCAATCGTCGTTGTCTAGCAGGCAAGGTTTGAAACATTGCACGTCAGCTAATAGCAGACTGGCTGACGTACTTTGGATCATACTTTTTCTGCTTGAATTCTTCAAGATTATGTATGAATATGGTCAGAATTTGAGTTGTTAACATTCTTCATTGATTTTATGATATCAATTTTCCCTGCCTTGCAAAAATATCACTTTTCTAACCAAATGTTATTTTTATAGGTCTCTTGGGGATGGCAGAGCAGGACAAGGATGGCCAATGGCGGTGCGGTCGCCAGTTTGAATGGACCACCACGCCCTTCTCCCCTTCTGGCTTTCGATTCGTCCTAGGTAAGTTCCCCACTTTTAGTTTTGAAAAGCAAAAAGAAAAAAAAAATCTTTGGCGAACGCGGGAGTTATTCTCGTTACTTCCTTATTTAGGTTTTGTTTATATTGACAGCACTGTAGTTTCGGTTCGAATTTTGAACTTTTAGTCGGGGATAAACGGACAAAGCCAATTTCTGCTGCGCTACTTGGAAATCTGTATCACAGCAGAGTTGGCTTGTTTGAATTCCTCTTTTGGGCCACCAAATATACAGAACCTCAGTTGTCAATTGCCAACTTCGATCTATGGGCCGGCGTACACGTAGCGAAAATTGAACGCTCGGGTTCTTCGTCCCTAAGATCGATCTTTGGATCATTCTGCATAAGCAAGTCGAACGTCTTTCAGGAACGACGGTTGAAGGGGACGAAGTTACGATCAATCCTCGAACTTCTTTTTTGAGCTGGAGAACTTTGATCTTAACCTTTTCCCCGATTGCCACACGTTTTACAATAATTTGAAAATAAGTGGGCGAAGATAAGGTCAATCCCTGACAGCTTCTTAATTCTTGAAGCTGGCGAGATTTGACTTAATCTTTTCGTGCTTGCATACTCGTCATTTATGATACGTTCCGGCTTTGACTGGCTTTAGGCTGAATGTTCGTTGTTGCATTCTGCCTTAAGACATCAAGACTGCGATGTACACCAGTGCAGAAAGGGAAGGTCTTGAAGATATATTAGCTACCTTTACTTATGTTGATGTATTGTTTGCTAGTTTATGGGAATGGAAGATAGTCGATGCCGTCGATTTATCAGCTCTTCTCTTCGATATCAAAGATGGAGAATGTCTCATACCGGAGCACTTAGGCTTACTGTTGAATTCAGTTAGCATAAGCTGCTTTGGTATAAGCCACTTTTTCAATTCTTCACGTCAAATGACTCAATCTACAGGAAGTGACTCGGCTACGGAAACTGCTTGTCCTTCAACGGCGCCACATTGCTTCACGTTATTTGAACACGTTAAGCTTTAGTGATGCCGATGACGGTTCAGCAGAAAAGCATCGAAGCCGCCCCAATAACGCAACAAAACACTCAAGAAGTAATATTATGTGGTAAATTTTAACATTTTTCAAACTTTAATGTACTGAATTTGCTTTATGTATACCTATGCTGAAGCATTCCGCTTGCCCTACATCGCTGTTAGTTGGCTGAACGTTATCGGAATCCGTACAACTTTCTAACAACGAATGAAGGTTCTGCAGAATTAATCTTACTATCATGTTTTTTTTGTTTTTTTTTCATAGTGACACTTAGGTGGGCAACGTCGGGGATCTTTAGACGTCATCTTGTCATTAAGATGGTGTACATAGGCCCCCACATTTTCTGCCTGAATTCTTCGAGATTTCCTGGAGCAATGTTTTCTTGTCTGAAAGTTACTTGTGGCGAAATAATTTCTTTGAGCGTGTGGTATTTCGTGCGAAGTTTTTATTTTGCCAAAGGTGGCTTTCTGGGTGCAAGAAATGGTTTTCGTCTGAAGCAAGTCGACAGCTGAAGGGGACGAAGTTTAGATCAATCCGCGAACAGCTTCTTTTTTTGAACTGGAGCTCATTGATCTCATCTTTTTTCTCCTTAAAATCGTCTTGATTCTTCAGTTATGGATGTTTCTATATGGAATACTTGTGGCTTATTGCTTTACTATCGCAATAGTGCTATAAGTATTCCTCATAGCGATGTCTGGATCCTTCTAATGTGAGCTTCCATCGTCGTTGTCTAGCAGGCAAGGTTTGAAACATTGCACGTCAGCTAATAGTAGACTGGCTGACGTACTTTGGATCATACTTTTTCTGCTTGAATTCTTCAAGATTATGTATGAATATGGTCAGAATTTGAGTTGATAACCTTCCTCATTGATTATATGATAACAGTTTTCAGTGCCTTGTAAAAATATCACTTTTCTAACCAAATGTTAATTTTATAGGTCTCTTAGGGATGGCAGAGCAGGACAAGGATGGCCAATGGCGACGGTTCAATGCGGTCGCCAGGGTGAATTGACTACCACGCCCCTCTACCATTCTGGCTTTCTATTCGTCCTAGGTAAGTTCCCCACTTTTAGTTTTGAAAAGCGAAAAAAACCCCTTGATGGCGAACGCGGGAGTTATTATTGTTACTTCTTTATTTAGGTTTTGTTTATATTGACAGCACTGAAGTTTCGGTTCGAATTTTGAACTTTTAGTCGGGGATAAACGGACAAAGCCAATTTCTGCTGCGCTACTTGGAAATCTGTATCACAGCAGAGTTGGCTTGTTTGAATTCCTCTTTTGGGCCACCAAATATACAGAACATCAGTTTTCAATTGCCAACTTCGATCTATGGGCCGGCGTACACGTAGCGAAAATTGAACGCTGGGGTTCTTCGGTCCTAAGATTGATATTTGGATCATTCAGCAATTGGAACGTTTTCTTTCAACAACGACTACTTAAAAGACGAAACTCCATGAAAGTATCCGATCCTATTCTTATTAAGTATTGTTTGCTAATCTATGCGAATGGAAGATTGGCGGCAATACTTGGTACGATGACGTCGGATTCTCAGCTCATCTCTAAAGACATCCAAGATGGAGAATGTCTCATACCAGAGCACTTAGGCTTACTGTTGAATTCAGCAAGCATAAGCTGCTTTGGTATAAGCCACTTTTTCAATTCTTCACGTGAAATGGCGCAATCTACAGAAAATGACTCGGCTACGAAAACTGCTTGTCCTTCATCGACGCCACATTGCTTCACGTTATTTGAACACGTTAAGCTTTAGTGACGCCGATGACGGTTTAGCAGAAAAGCAACTCCACTCTGGGCGGATGGCTGCAAGTTTTTGTTCAACGTCATTATGGTGAGCATTCTTCGATCTTGACTGTCTCCAGACTGAATGCTAATTTCGCGTCCATTCTGAAGACGTCTAGACTGGAGTATTGCCTTTTCAACATCGACCGTCTGCGACGCATTTCTACATCGCACGATTATGCTTAAGAGTAAGAATTTTATAATAATTGCTTTAAAAATGACAAATGGGTAAAATTAAGGTGCAAAAAAGGAATTTTAACTGAAGGGGATCGTGTTAGTAGTTTGAAATTAAAGTTGGAAAGCTTGAGAAATTTCGCGGCAGTTTTTGTTCAAGCTGTTGTACTTTGTCTCAAACTTGGTCTTCTTCGGAATCCTCGAAATGGGTTCTCTCATCTAGCGGTGTCTTCAGTTGGATGTTTCTGCGAGGACATCTCTTAATCGGATGCTTTCGAAATGCAAAACGTGCAACAGAACACTTAAGAATTGCTACAATGCAACGTTTCCCTGCAGTTTGTAACTTCCAGTTTTTATTGCATTTCAGTTTTGGATTTCTAAAAGGTAGAATGTTCATTGTTCCATTCTGCCTATAGAAGACCAAAACTGCGATGTACGATTCAAAGACCTCGTCTCAGCTCATCTCTATGACATCGAAGATGGAGAATGTTTTGCACCAAAGCACTTGGGCTTACTGTTGTTCTCAGAAAGACCAAGATGTTTTGGCGTAAGCTATTTTTCCTATGCTTCACTCAACAAATCAAAAATCTCTGCAATTCTCGGGAATTTTTTATTTTTTTCTTTCGAAAATATAATTTTTTTAACGCACCGTTGTTTTTAAAGGCATCTTCGGGAAAGCAGAGCAATGTCGGACAACAATGGCCAAAGGTAGAGTGGGGTTTTCAGGGTGAAAGGACCACAAGAACGCCCACTTGTCGTTTCAGACATCCCCTTCTGGCTCCAACTCTTGGGATTCGTCGTGGGTAAGTTATTTCTTAAAAAACACCAATACTCTATGATGTCTGTGATTCGCTGTTCATACTAACAATAGAGTTATAAATTGTGCACTCTTTTCGACGTTTTGCATGGGGGAGATACGGACAAAGTCAACTTCTGCTGCGCTACGTGGAGAACTGTATCACAGCAGAGTTGTCTTGTTTGAAATCCTCTTTTCGGCCGCCCTGTAAATGGAAGAAGCGTGAAAGTTGGCCAAGTTTGAAAAATCGTCCTGCAGCTTTTGTTCTATTTTCTGAAGCTGATGTTCTTTTTCAAACTTAGTTGCTATCTTCAAATTGGTTCTCTCATCTAGTTGTCTTCGGTTGGCTATTTCTGTGAGGACGTCTTTATGCTTGATACTTTAAAGATACAGTTGCAAGCATAAGAGGTCCCCTCAGCGATGTCATCATGCAACAAAAAGAAGAAAAAAATGTCTAGAATCTTCATCGCTGTCAGTTTGTTGTACGTTATTAGCCGTACTACAGTCTAACATCGAATGAGGGTTCTGGATGACTTGTTCAGATTGCTGCAACCTGCTGAGAACTGCAGGTTTAATTGCTCTTTCATGTTGGTTTTCGATTTTTGGAATATTTCTGCCAGGAGTGTTTCATGACTGAATGCTTGTTTAGTGCAATCAGCTGAACCTTTTCTAGCAGCGATGTTTTGTCTTCGTAGTTTGAGATTTTACAACTTTTTATTTTCATTTTCAACTAGCTGCACTTTACAGTTTTGTCTGTCTTTAGGCTGAATGTTTGTTGATGCATTCAGCCTAGGGACGTCAACATTGTGATGTACAATTTTCAACTTTGTACTTCTTTGCGTTTTCTGATAAATGAGGACATCCAATCTGCTTTATCCAAAATCAGGGCCAAAATAGCATTGTGTTGAATTCATTGTGTTTTTTGGCACTGATGTTGGTTGAGCAGTAGACCATCGAGAACTTTATTGTAGTAGACAAGAATTTCATCCACTTTGCTCTTTTGTCCCTTTACTGTTGATGATGCCGTTCATATTGGGAATTCTACGAGTTGTCGAACTAAGTGTTGGGGTTCAATTGGTGCGAATGAACGATTGGCCGCAATACTTGGCACGATAACCTCGCAGAATAAGAATGTTGACTCCTATCGATCGTTTTCTTATTAAGTATTGTTTGCTAATCTATGCGAATGGAAGACTGGCGACAATACTTGGTGCGATGACGTCGGATTCTCAGCTCATCTCTAAAGACATCAAAGATGGAGAATGTCTTATACCAGAGCACTTAGGCTTACTGTTGAATTCAATATGCATAAGCTGCTTTGGTATAAGCCATTTTTCAGTTCTTCACGTCAAATGACTCTATCTACAGGAAATGTCTCTGCTACGAAAACTGATTGTCCTTCATCGACGCCACATTGCTTCACGATATTAGAACACGTTAAGCTTTGGTGACGCCGATGAAGATCCAGCAGAAAAGCATCACAGCAGCCTTCAATGACCGAATTATCTAGCTGCAGCAATTTGGTCTAAACTTTTTCTCCTTCAAACTTTTCATGGATTCCAAGGGGTTCCTCATAGCCAGGTATAAATGTCTGTTTTCATATTCCTAATTGTAGTAGACTTATGACTCATAAATATCCTAGTTGGTCTTTCGCTTATTCTTCGGTCTGCTTGCCGTCTATCGCTGTCAGTTGGTTGTACGTTAATCGTAGCCGTACAACATCCCAACAACGAATGAAGGTTCTGCAGACTCCATCATACGAGTTCTGGTTATTAGTGGGGGAAGTTCGAGATCTTTGCCCCTCAGCTTGTGTTCATTAGCTGGCGTGCTCAGTCTCGAACCTTTTCTACTGAAAAACGTAGTGTGGAGTTGAGCCTCGATCCAAAGATGGTTTTTGTTGTAAGGTAAGAGTTTTATTTTATAGAAGACCATTTTTTATGCAATTTAAATTTTTTTGCTAATTTAAATTTTTGTTTTTCTTTTCAGAATTTCACTGTTTCCTGGTGCGCGTTCAACATTTCTGCTTTGAAATCGTTAGAGTGGGCGAAGTTAAGGTCTAAAACCGTCAGCTACAGTCGTTAATCTGGCGCCTTTGGACATTAATTTTTTCTGCTCGAAGCTTCGAGATTCCCTGGAGCCATATTTTCTTGTCTGAAAGTTACTTGTGGCGAAATAATTTCTTTTAGCGTGTGATTATTCGTGCACAAGATTTTATTTTGCCAAAGGTGGCTTTCTGGATACTAGAAATCTCTTCGACAAGAGGATCCAGCGGGCGAGGTATGAAACATTGCACGTTATTTACACAGGCTGGCAGCATCAAAGATGGAGAATGTCTTATACCAGAGCACTTAGGCTTACTGTTGAATCCAATATGCATAAGCTGCTTTGGTATAAGCCACTTTTTCAATTCTTCACGTTAAATGACTCAATCTACAGGAAGTGACTCGGCTACGAAAACTGCTTGTCCTTCAACGTCGCCACATTGCTTCACGATATTATAGCACGTTAAGCATTAGTGACGCCGATGACGGTTCAGCAGAAAAGCATCACAGCAGCCGTCAATGACCGACTTCAAGAATCAAGGGGACGAAGTTCATGATTGGCCTTACCAGCGTCCTAAGCAAATCGAACGTATCTTTCACACGACAGTTTAAGAGGACGGAGTTTAGATCAATCCGCGAACAGCTTCTTTATTTGAGCTGGAGCCCTTTGATCTTAACCTTTTCTTCTCCAAAACTTCACGTGTCTTCAGTTGGATGTTTCTGCGAGGAAATCTTTTAATCGGATGCTTTCAAAATGCAAACGATTTTTAGATGTCCTCACAGCGATCTCTTCATGCAACACTCAAGAAGTTTTTAAATTTTTGTACTAATTTTCCACTGTGTTTGCGACATATTGCTCTATTGGCTTGGCAGAATCCATCGAGTGTTACACTGCAGTTTGTAACTTCTAGTTTTAGGCGAATTTCAGTTCTGGATTTCTAAAAGGTAGAATGTTTGTTGTTCCATTCTGCCTATAGAAGACCAAAACTGCGATGTACGATTCAAAGACTTTGAATTCTGAGCTCCTCTCTATGACATCGAAGATGGAGAATGTTTTGCACCAAAGCACTTGGGCTTACTGTTGTACTCGGAAAGACCAAGGTGTTTTGGCGGAAGCCACTTTTCCGATTCATCATTTCACAAATCTTCGCTTTCTACTAAAGATGGAAAGAATTGCATTTCTTTGCTCTCATTTGTGATCGAAAGAAATCTTATTATCTGTAAAATCAGGTACCTATATTTTTTCTAACGAATGTTTCTGTTACCGGGAGCGACATAGATGGCCGATAGCCGATACTTCTGTGAGAAATACTTCAAGCCTTATTTACGTAGAATGCGGCCAGGATTCATAGATGGTTTTGTCTTAAGGTAAGAAGTTTATCGTTTATGCTATGAAAATTTTCAGTTTTGAAAGCAGGCGAAGTTGTGATCAATTCGCGAACAGCTTCTTAATTTAGCTGGAGCCCATTGATCTCATCTTTTTCTCCTAAAAACCGTCTTGATTCTTCAGTTCTGGATGTTTCTGTGAGGATGACCTCTTGCTCATTGCTTTTAGTAACGCAGTAGAGCTAAAGGGAATCCTCATGGCGATGTCTTCACCTTTCTTAGATGTGCAACATTCTAACAGCGAATGAAGGTTCTGCAAAATCCATCGCACGAATTTCACGTTTTTTTGTTATTAAAGAGTGGGAGAAAGAAGGGATCTTAGTACGTCAACTTTTGTTTTTGAGATGGCATACTTAAGACCCCAACTTTTTCTGCTTAAATTCTTCAAAATCCTACATTATGTTTCTTCTCTGAAAGTTACTTGTGGCGAAATAATTTCTTCGAGCGCGTGTAAATTCGTGCAAAGGTTTTATTTTGCCAAAGGTGGCTTTTTGGGTGCAAGCTTTTCCTCCGAGGCAAATCGACGAAGGGGACGAAGTTGAGATCCAGTGGGTGAGGTTTGACACATTGCACGTCAGCTTATTTTAGACAGGCTGGCGTACTTTGGATCAAACTTTTCCTGCTGAATTCTTCGAGATTTACTGCTGCCTGTTAACTTGTATAAAATTTAAGTATTGTTTGCTAATTTTTGCGAATGGAAGACAATGGTTGATACGATGACGTCGCATTCTCAGCTCATCTCGTCGATATCCCAGATGGAGAATGTCTTATACCAGAGCACTTAGGCTTACTGTTGAATTCAGCAAGCATAAGCTGCTTTGGTATAAGCCACTTTTTCAATTCTTCACGTGAAATGGCGCAATCTACAGGAAGTGACTCGGCTACGAAAACTGCTTGTCCTTCAACGGCGCCACATTGCTTCACGTTATTTGAACACGTTAAGCTTTAGTGACGCCGATGACGGTTCAGCAGAAAAGCAACACCAGCTCTGGATGGATGGCTGACAGATTTTGTTCAACGTCTTGATGGTGAGCATGCTTCGATCATGACTGTCTCCAGACTGAATGCTAATTTCGCGTCCATTCTGAAGACGTCTAGACGGGCCACCCTGCATACAAAACATCAGTTTTCTTCAATTGCCAACTTCGATCTAAGGGACGGTGTACTCGTAGCGAAAATTGAACGCCGGGTCCTCCGTTCCTGAAATTGATTGTTGGATCATTCAGCAAGTCGAACGTTTTCTTTCAACAACTACAGTCGAAGGGGGCAAAGTTTAGATCAATTCGCGAACAGCTTCTTTTTTGAGCTGGAGCCCTTTGATCTTAACTTTTTCTTCTCCAAAACTTCACGTGTCTTCAGTTACATCGGTTTTCTTCAAGTTTCCAATATCGATCTGCGTAATGAAAAACTTGATGCGTAAATTTGATCGCCGGGTTTTTCATTGCTAAGATTGATCGTTGGATAATTCAGCAGAAGCAAATCTGAAGAGAATCGTGCGTTTTATTCGAAAATGTTGGCGAAGTTTGAGAAATTTTGCGGCAGCTTTTATCCAAGCTGTCGTACTTTGTCTCAAACTTGGTCTTCTTCGTAATCTCCAAATTGGTTCTCTCATCTAGCGGTGTCTTCAGTTGGATGTTTCTGCGAGGACATCTTTTAATCGAATGCTTTCGAAATGCAAACGATTTCTAGAGGTCCTCACAGCGATCTCCTCATGCATCCAACTCTCAAGAAGCAAAAGACGTCGATTACTGCAAGTTTAAAGAATATCCTTAGAACTTCTGCAGGTATATTTTCATTGCTATTATATGAATTTGTAGTTTTTCGATTTCAGGAATATTTCTGCTGTCAAGTGCATTCAGCTGTACCATTGCTAGTCTTCGTCTAATGTAAAAATGCGATTTTACAAGTTTTTTAGTTTTCAGTGTTGACCTCGCAGTACGTTACAGTTTTGTCTGTCTTTAGGCAGAATGTTTGCTTATGCATTCAGTCTAAGGACGTCAACATTGTGATGTACAATGTACAACTCTTTTCTTTGCGTTTTCTGATAAATGAGGACCTTCAATCTATCCAATCTGCTTTATCCAAAATCAGGGCCAAAATAGCATTGTGTTGAATTCATTGTGTATTTTGGCACTGATGTTGGCTGAGCAGTTGACCATCGAGAATAAATTTATTGTAGTCGACATGAATTTCATCCACTTTGCTCTTTTCTCCCTTTATTTTTGATCATATTGGGAATTCTACAAGTTGTCGAACTAAGAATTGGGGTTCAATTGGTACGAATGAACGATTGGCCGCAATACTTGGCACGATAACCTCGCAGAATAAGAATGTTGACTCCTATCGATCGTTTTCTTATTAAGTATTGTTTGCTAATCTATGCGAATGGAAGATTGGCGACAATACTTGGTGCGATGCCATCGGTTTCTCAGCTCATCTCGTCGATATCAAAGATGGAGAATGTCTTATACCAGAGCACTTAGGCTTACTGTTGAATTCAATATGCATAAGCTGCTTTGGTATAAGCCACTTTTTCAATTCTTCACGTCAAATGACTCAATCTACAGGAAATGACTCGGCTACGAAAACTGCTTGTCCTTCAACGGCGACACATTGCTTCACGTTATTTGAACACGTTAAGCATTAGTGACGCCGATGACGGTTCAGCAGAAAAGCATCACAGCAGCCTTCAATGACCGACTTCAAGAATCAAGGGGACGAAATTCATGATCAATCCGCGAACAGCTTCTTTATTTGAGCTGTAACCCTTTGATCTTAACCTTTTCTTCTCCAAAACTTCACGTGTCTTCAGTTGGATGTTTCTGCGAGGACATCTTTTAATCGGATGCTTTAGAAATGCAAACGATTTTTAGAGGTCCTAACAGCTATCTCCTCATGCAACAAAACACTCAAGAAGTTTTTAAAATTTTGTATTAATTTTCCTCTGTGTTTGCTACATTTATTGCTCTATTGGCTTGGCAGAATCCATCGAGCACTGCAGTTTGTAACTCCTAGTTTTAGGTGAATTTCAGTTTTGGATTTCTAAAAGGTAGAATGTTTGTTATTCCATTCTGCCTACAGAAGACCAAAACTGCGATGTATGATTCAAAGACTTCGAATTCTCAGCTCATCTCTACGACATCGAAGTGGAGAATGTTTTGCACCAAAGCACTTGAGCTTACTGTTGAACTCAGAAAGACCAAGATGTTTTGGCGGAAGCCACTTTTCCCATTCTTCATTTCACAGATCGTCGCTTTCTGCAAAGAGATCATTATGCTCAATTAATGTTAAAATGAGCCTCAATAGAGTTCTTTGTCCTCTTCGGTACTAAAAATATAATTTTTCTAAAGGAATGTTGTTTTTATAAAGGTCTCATCGGGATAGCAGAACAATGTCGGACAAGGATGGCGGTTCAGTGATGTTGCCATGAAAGGACTGCAGCGCCCATTCGACATCCCCTTCAATCTTCAAATCTCTGGTAATTCCCCCATTCTATTTATGGGAAACTGGTTGCTTCTTTAGGTATATAGATTTTGTTCGTATTCGCACTGTAGTTTCTGTTAAAACTCTGAACTTTTAGTCATCCTTTCGCAAGGGGGAGATACAGACAAAGTCAATTTCTGCTGCGCTACGTGGAAATCTGTATCACAGCGGAGTTGGCTTGTTTGAAATCCTCTTTTGGGCACCCCAGTATACAAGTTGGCGACAATACTTGGCAGGATGACGTCGGAATATCAGCTCATCTCTTCGACATCAATGATGGAGACTGTCTTATACCAGAGCACTTAAGCTTACTGTTGAATTCATCAAGCATAAGCTGCTTTGGTATAAGCCACTTTTTCAATTCTTCACCTCAAATGACTCTCTCTACTGGAAAATGGCTCGGCTACGAAAACTGCTTGTCCTTCATCGACGCCACATTTGAACACGTTAAGCTTTAGTAGCTTAAGCTTTTAGCAGAAAAGCACCACAGCCGACCGAGTGGCGACATCAATTTTGTCTTTTATATACCTATATATACATTTTTACATATCTGCTTTCCTTCTATCTCTGTCATTATGTAAGAATTTCGTATTTCTATTTATTTAACTTTGAGAAACTGTGCTGCAGCTTTTATTCAATTGTTTTGAAGCTGACGCTCTTTCTCAATCTTTGACGTCTTTAAGGTTTTCTTAACTAGTTTTGTCTTCGGATATAGAACAAAAATCTAGAATCTTCATCGCTGTTAGTTTGTTGAGCGTTATTCCTATCCGTGCTACATTCTAACAACGAATGAAGGTTCTGGAAAGTCCATCTTCAGCTTTTGCTTCATCCAGATTCATCGAGCTGCCAGTTAGTCACTGATAGAATGACCTCCAACGAAGAAGAATCGATCTTTATGTTTTTAAGTTATTCATAAAGCAATTTTACTTCGACTAAGGCATTCTAAACTGCGCGGCGTCCACCTTGAGCCATCTTTCGCGTCCACAGGAGGAAAATATACAGTTCATGTGGACGAAGTTCATGATCAATTCGCTTTAGCTGTTTATTTTCCAGCTGGAGCAACTTTTTCTCGTTCAAAACGTCTTTTTCAAGTTTTGGATGTTTCTGTGAGGAAGACATAGCTCGTAGTGCTAAAGGGATTCCTTATAGCGATATTCTCACACCTCAAATGCAGAAGCGAATCTCTCTCAAATTGTGATGTGCAATTTTCAACTCTTTTCTTCCGAAAAAAGATGATCTTGATGAAAAGTTGTATTTTATTTTGATTTTTTGAAGTCACATCCACCATATTAAGCCTGTGAAGGCTGCCACATCAAATTATTGTCCCTCTTTCCCTCCCATAGTTGGTAACAATGTCTATGACGTCACGTCCTCCGCCGAGGTAGGAGCTTGGTCCACGCCTTTCACCACCATCGTTTGAGAAAAAATTTATTTCGTTAAAAAAATTATTAGGTGCACATAAAATTATATCTTGTCATCTCCAGACTTATGAAATACAAAGAATACTATAAGAAATCAACATTTTTTTCCCTCCTTATTGTGGTTGATCAAGCAGGCCGTGGAAAACCTTCATGTCCGCCGATAACACAACGCCCCTTCTGTCCCCCGTTGAGGCTTCATATCGTGTACTCATTTTTCTTCTTTCGAACAGAGTGCCATCTTTAAAGTTTTTAAGGCCATTTCAAAGGTAAATTATTTATTCTTTTCCCTCTCATTCCTCCTGATGAAAGTACCAACTTATATAAATAAAAAGGTTTTTTCTAAACTATTTTTTTCGAATTGTAACCTTCTCGGAGGAGCGAAGTTGAAGTTCCATTGCTTTTAACTTTTAATTTTTTATCTTGAAAATTAATATTTCTTTTATCAATTTAATTAATATCATAAATATTTTGAATTCATTATGATTTATGACCAAAATTAGAGATAAACAAGTCCTAAGATGGCTGTCCTGTACAGTGTTGGGTTACTCATCTCCAAGTTGAATAATAAAATGAGAAGATAAATTTTTATTTCGGAATTTTTACATTTTATATCGGTTACATAGGTTTCGTAAACGATTTTTTTTTCCGTGATTGAAAATCGTGAACAAAATGTGAAAATTTGTTTTCTTCTTCGGTTTGTGGAAATTGGTTTACTTACCCAAGATTGGTTTTTTTGGTTTAATAAAATTGGTTTACATCGTTTATAAACATTCATTTACTCTTACTAAATGGTTTCTGAGGTTTCTGAAAATTGGTACTTGCCCAAAACTGGTTTTCTTGGTTTATTAAAATTGGTTTACATGAGCATAATTGGTTTTCTTGGTTTAGGTATTAACAATTTATTTACTCTGACGAAATGGTTTAGGTGGTTGGGCTTATGAAAATTGGTTTAGGTAGGTACCTACTTGGACTTTTGGTTTTCTTGGTTTATTTGAAATTAGCTTTTTACCCATGATGGGTTTTCTTGGTTTATAAAAAATTACCTACTCCAACAAAATGGTTGAGGTAGTTGGGTTGAAAATCGGTTTGTTCGGACTAAATTTGGATTTCTTGGTTTATGAAAATTGGTTTAAATGAGCATAATTGGTTTTTTTGGTTTGTAACAATTGATTTACGCTGACAAAATGGTTTAGGTGGTTGGGTCCATGAAAATTGGTTCAGCTGCTTGGACTTGGTTGTTAAAAATTGGTTTAATCGGGCTAAATTTGGATTTCTTGCTTTGTTAAAAATGGTTTACTCCCGAAATTGGTTTTCTTGGTTTATTTAAAATTAGCTTACTTACCCATGATGGGTTTTCTTGGTTTATAACAATTGATTTACGCTGAGAAAGTGGTTTAGGTAGGTACTTGGACTTGGTTTTTTAAAAATTGGTTTACTCGGGCTAAATTCAGATTTCTTGGTTTGCTAAAATTGGTTTATGCCCGAAATTGGTTTTCTTGAAATCAGCTTATTACCCATGATGGGTTTTCTTGGTTTATAAAAATTACCTACTCTAACAAAACGGTTGAGGTAATTGAGTTGAAATCGGTTTGTTCGGACTAAATTTGGTTTTCTTGGTTTATTAAAAATTGTTTAATTGAGCATAATTGGTTTTTTTGGTATGTAACAATTGATTTACGCTGACAAAATGGTTTAGGTGGTTGGGTCCATGAAAATTGGTTTAGCTACTTTGACTCGGTTGTTAAAAATTGGTTTAATCGGGCTAAATTTGGATTTCTTGCTTTGTTAAAATTGGCTTATGCCCGAAATTGTTATTCTTGGTTGATTTGAAATTAGCTTATTTACCCATGATGGGTTTTCTTGGTTTATAAAAATTTATTTACCTAATCTAAGAAAATGGTTGATGTAGTTAGGTTGAAAATTGGTTTGTTCGGACTAAATTTGGAGATTCTTGGTTTATGAAAATTGGTACTTTTCCAAAATTGGTTTTCTTGGTTTATTAAAATTGGGTTAAATGAGCATAATTGGATTTTTTTGGTTTGTAACAATTGATTTACGCTGACAAAATGGTTTAGGTGGTTGAGGCCATGAAAATTGGTTTAGCTACTTGGACTCGGTTTTTAAAAGTTGGTTAAATCGGTCTGGATTTCTTTGTTTATGAAAATTGGTTTACATGCCCAAAATAGGTTTTTATATTTTATTAAAATTGGTTTACTTGGGCATAATTGGTTTTCTTGGTTTATAAAATATTCTTTTACTCTAACAAAATGGTTTAGGCAGTTCTGGGTATGAAAATTGGTTTACTTGCCCAAAAAATGGTTTTCTTCTTTTATTAAAACTGGTTCACTTGGGCATAATTGGTTTATAAAATATTCTTTTACTTTGACAAAATGGTTTAGGTAGTTCTGTTCATTAAAATTGGTTTACTCGGATTATATTGGTTTTCATGATTTACTTGTCCAAGAATGGTTTTCTTGGTTCATTGGAATTGGTTTACTTGGACTAATTTGGTTTTTTGTTTTGGTTTTCATGATTTACTTGTCCAAAAATGGTTTTCTTGGTTCATTAAAATTGGTTTACTTGGACTAATTTGGTTTTTTGTTTTGGTTTTCATGATTTACTTGTCAAAAAATGGTTTTCTTGGTTCATTAAAATTGGTTTATTTGGACTAATTTGGTTTTTTGTTTTGGTTTTCATGATTTACTTGTACAAAAATGGTTTTCTTGGTTCATTAAAATTGGTTTATTTGGACTAATTCGGTTTTCTTTGTTTGGTTTTCATGATTTACTTGTCCAAAAATGGTTTTCTTGGTTCATTAAAATTGGTTTGCTCCAACTAATTTGGTATTTAATGTTTACTTGCCCAAAAATGGTTTTCTTGGTTCATTAAAACTGGTTTGCTTCAACTAATTTGGTATTTAATGTTTGCTTGCCCAAAAATGGTTTTCTTGGTTCATTAAAATTGGTTTACTTGGACTAATTTGGTTTTCATGATTTTTTGTCCGAGAATGGTTTTCTTGGTTCATTAAAATTGGTTTATTCCGGCTTATTTGGTTTACTTGTGCAAGAATGGTTTTTTTGGTACATTAAAATTGGTTTACTTGGACTAATTTGGTTTTCATGATTTTTTGTCCAAGAATGGTTTTTTGGTTCATTAAAATTGGTTTATTCCGGCTTATTTGGTTTACTTGTGCAAGAATGGTTTTTTTGGTACATTAAAATTGGTTTACTTGGACTAATTTGGTTTTTTGTTTTGGTTTTCATGATTTACTTGCCCAAAAATGGTTTTCTTGGTTCATTAAAATTGGTTTACTTGGACTAAATTGGTTTTCATGATTTCTTGTCCAAGAATAGTTTTCTTGGTTCATTAAAACTGGTTTGCTCCAAATAATTTGGTATTTAATATTACTTGCCCAAAAACGGTTTTTTTGGTTCATTAAAATTGGTTTACTTGGACTAATTTGGTTTTCATGATTTTTTGTCCGAGAATGGTTTTCTTGGTTCATTAAAATTGGTCTACTCCTACTAATTCGGTTTTCTTGTTTTGGTTTTCATGATTTACTTGGCAAAGAATGGTTTTCTTGGTACAAATTTGGTTTACTCATGAACTTTTTTTGTTTTTCAGATGAACCAAGACGAAGTTTTCATCAAATGGACTCAACGTCCGAATTTTTTTCACCCAAAATTTTCAACTTTTTACGAAAACAAATCGCATTTCGATTCGACCATCGAGTGCGTCGGACATAGCCAGAAGAAAGTTTTCGAGGGCCATATGGCAGTCTTGAGTGCCGTCAGTCCAGTCTTTAAAGTAAGAAGAAAACCAACTTTTCTTCAATATCCATTCTTTTTCAGCAACTATTCCAAAACACTTCGAACATCACTATACACGGACCAAGAGCGGAAGTGATGAGGTCGCTCCTCCACTTCATTTACTTCGGCGAATCTCATGTCGAAGCCAAAAATCTAAACCAATTCTTCAAAGCTGGCAAAAAGTTAGAAATCCGCGGATTGCTGAAATGGACCCAGGATATCATAACTGACCTATATGAACAATTCCGCTTAGAAAAACCACTTTCCTGGAAATGTGAGTGTTCTTTCCACACAAATTTCTGACTCTTTTTTAGGTGAAAACGTGGAAAATCCGGAAGAAGAATCCGATGCCTTGATAAAAATGAGAGAAAGACTTGTGGTCGACTTCTGGAAGGAGATGGATAAAATAAGGACTGTGCTCAAAAGATTACCTACTGGAACCAAACAATCCTTTGAAGTTAAATGTTATCTCCATAACTCAAGAATGGCATTTAAAAACGCCGCCAGGGCTCTTATACCAGAAAAACAGATTTACCGCAGAATTCCCAAAAAACCGGAAGAAATTGTAACGCAGGATTTTCAATTTATATATTTCAACAATGTATTCAGTAGAAAGGAAGAATTCACAGAAGTCCGCGAAGGTGATGATTCATCGGAAGTCACCAGCGAAGATCAGACACCTCAAGAAGTCGCAACAAATGAGAAAACCGTTTGTAATCAAAAGAAAATAGAAAAATTACGACTAAAAAAAAAAGGCAAAATAAGAAAAGTAAAAGAAAGGCATTACTGCGCTCAAATTAGAAACACTTTTACGATGAATGGTCAGAAATGGGGTTGCGTGCAGAATGACCATAATTACTTTTCCTTTGCTAAATATGGAAAAACAAGAATAATTTTCAAGATGTAAGCCTGTTTTGTTTAAACAAATAAATTTTATTTTATTAATGTGTATCATTATTTGAGTAACGTAAGCAATCTTTGGTGGTGTAACAGGACTTTTAAGACTTTTTGGTTCAAGATTGATTATTTTGTTCATAAAACTTGGTTTCCTCGGCCTAAATTGGTTTTAGCGGATTTTCTTATATTGTTTATAACAATTGGTTTTCTTTTTGTTCATAAAAATTGGTTTTCTTATTTTGTTCATAAAAGTTGGTTTTCTCGGCCTAAATAGGTTTTCTTGGTTTTTTGCACTTGGTTTAATATTGTTCAAGATTGATTATTTTGTTCATAAAAATTGGTTTTCTTATATTGTTCATAACAATTGGTTGTCTTTTTGTTCATAAAAATTGGTTTTCTTATTTTGTTCATAAAAGTTGGTTTTCTCGGCCTAAATAGGTTTTCTTGGTTTTTTGCACTTGGTTTAATATTGTTCAAGATTGATTATTTTGTTTATAAAAATTGGGTTTCTTATTTTGTTCATAAAAATTGGTTTTCTTATATTGTTCATAAAAATTGGTTTTCTTATTTTGTTAATAAAAATTGGTTTTCTTATTTTGTTCAAAAAAATTGGTTTTCTTATTTTGTTAATAAAAATTGGTTTTCTTAGCCTAAATAGGTTTTCTGGGTTTTTTTCACTTGGTTTAATTGTTCAAGATTGATTATTTTGTTCAGAAAAATTGGTTTACTTGGCCTAAATTGGTTTTCTTGGTTTATAAAAATTACCAATAATTTGATCTGTTGTTTTTCGTGTTTTACGATAATTGGTTTACTTTCCCTAGATTGGTTTCCTTGCTATACTAAACTTGGTTTACTCGGTATGAATTGGTGTACTTGGTTTATAAAAATTGATTTACTTGGGAAAAATGGGTTTTCTTGGTTTTCACATGGTTTAATATTTCAAGATTGATTATTTTTATGAAGAAAATTGGTTTTCTTGGTTTAGCAAAATAAATCTAGGTACTCGGTTTATGGAAATTTTTATTTTTTTATTTTTATAAATTTTTTTATTTGTTCAAGATTGATTATCTGGTTTATGAAAATTGGTTTACTCGGCCCTAGGTTTTCTTGGTTTACCTATAAAAACTATCAATTGATCTGTTGGTTTTCTTGTTTTGCGATAATTGGTTTACTTTCCCTAGAATGGTTTCCTTGCTGTACTAAACTTGGTTTACTCGGTATGAATTGGTGTACTTGGCTTATAAAAATTGTATTAATTGGTAAAAATTGGTTTTCTAGGTTTTATTTTTGAGTTGGTTAAACTGTTCAAGATTGATTATTTTGTTCGTAAAAATTGGTTTTCTTAGCCTAAATAGGTTTTCTTGGTTTTATTTTTGACTTGGTTAAACTGTTCAAGATTGATTATTTTGTTCATAAAAATTGGTTTTCTTGGCCTAAATTGGTTTTTTTGGTTTATAAAAATTGATTCACTTTTACAAATTGATCTGTTGGTTTTCTTGTTTTGCGATAATTGGTTTACTTTCCCTAGATTGGTTTCCTTGCTATACTAAACTTGGTTTACTCGGGCTGAATTGGTGTACTAGGTTTATAAAAATTAATTTACTTGGGAAAAATTGGTTTAATATTTCAAGATTGATTATTTTAATGATGAAAATTGGTTTACTTACCCCATAGATTGGTTTTCTTGGTTTATAATAAAAATTGATTTCTCGGTTTTCTTGTTTTGCGGCAATTGGTTTACTTACCTCATAGATTGGTTTTCTTGGTTTATAATAAAAATTGATTTCTCGGTTTTCTTGTTTTGTGGCAATCGGTTTACTTACCCTATAGATTGGTTTTCTTGGTTTATAATAAAAATTGATTTCTCGTTTTTTGTTGTGGCAATCGGTTTACTTACCCTATAGATTGGTTTTCTTGGTTTATAATAAAAATTGATTTCTCGGTTTTCTTGTTTTTGCGGCAATTGGTTTACTTACCCTATAGATAGGTTTTCTTGGTTTATAATAAAAATTGATTTCTTGGTTTTCTTTTTTTGTGGCAATCGGTTTACTTACCCTATAGATTGGTTTTCTTGGTTTATAATAAAAATTGATTTCTCGGTTTTCTTGTTTTGCGGCAATTGGTTTACTTACCCTATAGATAGGTTTTCTTGGTTTATAATAAAAATTGATTTCTTGGTTTTCTTTTTTTGTGGCAATTGGTTTACTTACCCTATAGATTGGTTTTCTTGGTTTATAATAAAAATTGATTTCTTGGTTTTCTTTTTTTGTGGCAATTGGTTTACTTACCCTATAGATTGGTTTTCTTGGTTTATAATAAAAATTGATTTCTCGGTTTTCTTGTTTTGCGGCAATTGGTTTACTTACCCTATAGATTGGTTTTCTTGCTTCAGTAAACTTGGTTTACTCAAGCTGAATTGGTCTATGTACTTGGTTAAGGAAAAATTACTTGGTAAATATTGGTTTTCTGGGATTTCCGTAGGGAAGAGACTATTTAGGTGGTCGTCACGGAGGCTCCCAGGCTTGATTCCTATTTATTTTTCACTTGATTTAATTTTCTCGTCCTAAATAAAATTGGTTTTCTTGGTTTAATAAAATTGATTTCCCATGGTCTAAATTGGTGTTCTTGTTTGGTCAAATTGGTTTAATTTTCTTGTTTTGCGATATTTGGTTTATTTGGCCAAGATTGGAAATCTTGGTTTAGTTAAATTGGTTTACTTGGGCCAAAATGGTTTTTTTGGTTTATTGAAATTTTTTTACCGGTTTGTGAAGTATCCTGTAGATCCTAAATTTTAGTTATGGAATTCCTCCTCACCACATTTTATAAAAGTCGATATTTTCTCATTATTCCAATTATTTATGAAATAATCGTTTTTTTCCATTTTCCACAATTTCCTATCTGATCAATTATTCCCTTGTAAACCCAAACAAAGGTCAAATTAGGGATAATTTTTCTATTTTAAATATTTAATGAAGCGAAAAATGTCCCTTTTTCTAAACATTCGGTAAAATGTTGCTAAACGTGATGTTCCTTTTAGCCTCTGCCTACTGTATAGACGAAAAATCGATAAACGAATATTTTAAAATCAAAAATGTGAGGACGGTGAACATTTTTTTATGCGATTTTCAAGGTAAATATTTATTTTTTTAATTCGGAATAATATTTTTAAATCAATTTTTAGATACTTCGAAGGGATATGTCATGGAAGGGGTCTACACGAAAGTCGCTTTGTCCTCAAGAGCTAATTTAAATTTAAAAAAATACAGCAGCTTCGCTCAGGGGCTTTTTCTTGATTTTGGATGCCAGGAGAGTCTAATTTTTCTTCAAAAATTAGTAGGGGTCAAGGATTTTCTATTTTCTTACCCCTTTTTGTTAGGAATTTGGTTTTCTTTTCAAGGATCTCAGCACTTACAATATTAAAATTTCTAAATACTGTGGAAATATGAGATTTTAACTTAAAAAATTGGATTCTCATTTAAAAGTTTAGGTCAAAATCTAATATTTAAAGGGTATAAAAGCATTAAATTGTAAGTGCTGACAGGGGCGGACTGGGACCTTAGGGTGTGGGTGGGTTTTCAGTCAAGGGCGCAAAAAAAAAGTTCTGAATGTTAACTTTAAGGTTTTTGAAGGAAATTTGGGTTCTAAATGTTGATTTTGAGGTGTTTCACTAAAGAAATCGCACTCAAAACGTTGATTTTGAGATTTTTTGACAAAGAAATTTTGATCTTGTAACCATGATTTGGAGGTTTTTGACAAAAAAACTGTCAATTTAAAGTTGATTTTGAGTTTTTTGGACGAAAATTAGGCTTTACTTGATTTATTTTGAGGTTTTTCACGAAAATTAGGCTTTAAAAATGTTGATGTTGAGGTTTTTGGACGAAAATTAGGCTTCATAAATGTAGATTTCGAGGTTTTTGGACGAAAATTGGGCTTCATAAATGTCGATTTTGAGGTTTTTCGACAAAATTAGGCTTTACAAACGTTGATTGTGAGGTTTTTCAAGAAATTAGGCTTTAAAAATGTTGATTTTGAGGTTTTTGGACGAAAATTAGGCTTCATAAAATGTAGATTTCGAGGCTTTTTTGACGAAAATTAGGCTTTACAAAATGTTGATTTTGAGGTTTTTCGACCAAAATTAGGGCTTCACAAGTGTTGATTTTGAGGTTTTTGTACCAAAAATTTGGCTTCATAAATTTTTGATTTCGAGGTTTTTGACCAAAATTTGGCTTTAAAAGGTTGATTTTGAGTTTTTGGACGAAAATTAGGCATCATAAATGTTGATTCGAGGTTTTGACGACCAAAATTAGGCTTCACAAATGTTGATTTCGAGGTTTTTGGACGAAGATTTGGCTTTAAAAATGTTGATTTGAGGTTTTTTAGACGAAAATTAGGCTTCATATGTGTTCATTTCGAGATTTTTTTTTACGAAAATCAGTCTTTACAAAATTTGATTTTGAGGTTTTTCACGAATTTTTGGGGATATTTGCAAAAAAAAACAAACAAAAAACAACGGGCCAGTCCGCCCCTGAGTGCTGAGATCCTCGTGTCTGTGGTAGTTAGGGAGGAGGAAACTCCATAACCGGAACTTTCTCCAAAAGAGGTGCCACACCACTAAATATCCCCATCCCATCACCTCCTCTACCTTCCTCGACCCTATATCAACTTCATTAATTTATTTCAGGATTTGACTTATTTCAATTCGAGCTACGTTTGGCTTGCGACATCCAAAAGCGTCAAAATTTTGGAATCATTAGAGAAGACACCATTCGGCTTTTCTTCAGATTTCGTCCTCGAAGTACCCAATGGAGCCTTCGACTTGTACAAAATTTCGCCCAAGTATAAACTCAAATATGACAAATACAGCACAAAATGGATGTAGCGCTCAATAGAAAGCGAAGGACGAATTTCGACAATGTGACCATCCAAGGGGCTTTGGTGGTGCGTCGCTATTTTGTGATGGAAGATAACTGCTGATTAGCTTACAGATTTGAAGGCGGATGAAAAAAACTTGACTCAAGTAATGGCCAACAGAAGCCACTTCCCGCATTTGGATATTTTCCACAGACAGCATTTCGAACTCAACTTATACTTGCAGAAATTATTCAATTACAAGTACGTTTTGCTGATGGACATCCTCAATTAACTTTCTCAAAGAGAAGTTATTGTAATACCGTCGGATTCGGGTTTTTGGGGAAGGGTCTTCCAGACCCCCCTAGGGTCAAACTGACTTTTGATCTTTGTCGGCGATGACTTTGTCTGTGGTGCCGTCCGGCCGTCCGTCGCCTTTTTTCCCGGAACACTTCACGGCCACAATTTTCATCCGATTTTCACGAAATTTTCACACAATCTTCCTTTCGTGGTTATCTTGAAAGTGACGAGAGCGATTTTTAGAAATTCGACAAAATGGCGGAGATATGTCTGTCTAAAGTTTGCAAAAATGTGCTACGGGCTTTCTACCGTCCGATCTTCACCAAATTTTAACCAAATAATCTTCACGTGATCCCGATTAAATTTCATTAACTAATTAGGTAATTAATTAACTAATTAACTAATTAGTTAATTATAATGTGTTTGAGTGAAATTGGTCCCATTTTCATAAAATTATAACCAAATTCAAGTTATGAATGAAAAAAATTTTCCCAAAAATTAATTAATTAATTAAGTAATTAACCTAACGTTTGCAAAAATGTGCTACGGGCTTTCTACCGGTCCGATCTTCACCAAATTTAACCAAATAATCTTCACGTGATCCCGATTAAATTTCATTAACTAATTAGTAATTAATTAACTAATTAACTAATTAGTTAATTATAATGTGTTTGAGCGGAATTAGTACTATTTTCATAAAATTACCACCAAATTCAAGTTATGATTGAAATAAAAAAGTTTTCCCATTAATTAATTAATTACTAATTAATTAATAAGGTAATAATAATGTGTTTGAGTGAATTTATTCCCATTTTTAGAAAATTATCACCAAATTCATGTTAAGATTGAAAAAAAATTTTCCAAAATTAATTATTTAATTAACTAATTAGGTAATAATAATGTGTTTGAGTGAAATTAGTCTCATTTTCATAAAATTATCACCAAATCAAGTATGTTAGAAAAAAGGATTCATTTCCCCCGAAATTTATGGATCCCCCGAAATCTGTAGACCTTTGAGAAGTTCGTGTCTCTGGGCAAGCTCCAGGACCAATACTTTTTTTTCAAAAATTAATTAATTAATTAACTAATTAGGTAATTATATTGAGTTTGAGTGAAATTAGTCCCATTTTCATAAAATTATCACCAAATTCAAGTTATGATTGAAAAAAAAATTCTCAAAAATTAATTAATTAATTAACTAATTAGGTAATTATAATGTGTTTGAGGGAAATTAGTCCCATTTTCATAAAATTATCACCAAATTCAAGTTATGATAGCAAAAAAAAATTTTTTTCTTCAAAAATTAATTAATTAATTAACTAATTAGGTAATTATATTGAGTTTGAGTGAAATTATTCCCATTTTCATAAAATTATCACCAAATTCAAGTTTATGATGAAAAAAAAATTTTTTTTCAAAAATTAATTAATTAACTAATAGGTAATTATATTGAGTTTGAGTGAAATTAGTCCCATTTTCATAAAATTATCACCAAATTCAAGTTATGATTGAAAAATCAAAAAATAATTAATTAATTAACTAATTAAGTAATTATAATGTGTTGAGTAAATTAGTCCCATTTTTAGAGAATTATCACCAAATTCATGTTACGATTGAAAAAATAAATTCCAAAAATTAATTAATTAATTAACTAATTAGGTAATTATATTGAGTTTGAGTGAAATTAGTCCCATTTTCATAAATTTATCACCAAATTCAAGTTATGACTGAAATAATTTTTCCCAAAAATTAATTGATTAATTAAGTAATTAACTAATTAGGTAATTATGAGTGTTTAAGCGGAATTAGTACTATTTTCATAAAATTATCACCAAATTCAAGTTATGATTGAAAAAAAAATTCTCAAAAATTAATTATTAATTAACTAATTAGGTAATATATGTGTTTGAGTGAAATTAGTCCCATTTTCATAAAATTATCACCAAATTCAAGTTATGATGAAAAAAAATTTTATTTTCTCAAAAATTAATAATAATTAACTAATTAGGTAATCATAATGTGTTTGAGTGAAATTAGTCCCATTTTCATAAAATTATCACCAAATTCAAGTTATGTTAGAAAAAAAGGATTCATTTCCCCGAAATTTATGGATCCCCCGAAATCTGTAGACCTTGAGAAAGTTCGTGTCTCTGGGCAAGCTCCAGGACCAATACTTTTGATGGCTTTCAGTGTCAACATAACGAGATCGCTAACTTGGGGAAGGATCAACGAAAAAGGCCAATGGTACGGCATGATCATCGACATCTTCCACGGTAAAGCAGAAATCGCCATAAGTCCTTGCTACATGAGAAAAGTGAGAGAAAAGTTTATATTTTACCTCCCTTGTCTACAAACGATTCGGTAACTTAAGCCAAAACATATTCTTCATAAAAAAAATCAATTTTTTTTAGGTTTATCTATATATTTAGGCAGCCAAAGGTGTACGGGACGTACAAAGCATTGACATTGCCCTTGTCTAGAGGAGTGTGGATAACCACTTTTCTCCTTATGGGATTATTTATCGCTATAATTGAGTTCATTATTTATCTGAGACGTGAAAAAGAGATGGATTGTGGTGAAGGGGTTTTATTCGTGGTAGGAGCTGTTTCGCAACAAGGTTTGATAAGGTAGCGCTGATAACGAACCTGGCGGAATTTCACTTGAACTATTGACAGGTCACCGAAATTGCTTTCCGTGAGAATCATCAGCGTTTCCGTATTGCTTTTGGGGATGCTGGTCAATTATTACTACAACGCTTCGGTCATTAATGGGTTGCTTACTCCGGCACCTAATAGGATTCAGACGGTTGAGCAACTTGAAAAAAGTGGATTGGAACTCGGCGTTTTAGACAGCCCGTATTTGGTCAATTCAGATGTAAGTAGAGCTGTGATGGCCTCCTTGGTCAGAATAAGTTGCCTTTTGCCTTCACCCCAGGAGGAGTTGCCCAATATGAGTCAATTCCCTTGATCTGTAGGAGTTGCCTAATAGCAGTCAATGACTCTTATCCCAGTCGATGACTCCTATCCCAGTATAGGCGAGGTATAGAAGGATCTATAGGCCAGGTATAGATGGATCTAAAGGCCAGGTATAGAGGGATCTATAGGCCAGGTATAGATGGATCTATAGGCCAGGTATAGATGGATCTATAGGCCAGGTATAGATGGATCTATAGGCCAGGTATAGATGGATCTATAGGCCAGGTATAGATGGATCTATAGGCCAGGTATAGATGGATCTATAGGCCAGGTATAGATGGATCTATAGGCCAGGTATAGATGGATCTATAGGCCAGGTATAGATGGATCTATAGGCCAGGTATAGATGGATCTATAGGCCAGGTATAGATGGATCTATAGGCCAGGTATAGATGGATCTATAGGCCAGGTATAGATGGATCTATAGGCCAGGTATAGATGGATCTATAGGCCAGGTATAGATGGATCTATAGGCCAGGTATAGATGGATCTATAGGCCAGGTATAGATGGATCTATAGGCCAGGTATCGATGGATCTATAGGCCAGGTATAGATGGATCTATAGGCCAGGTATAGATGGATCTATAGGCCAGGTATAGATGGATCTATAGGCCAGGTATAGATGGATCTATAGGCCAGGTATAGATGGATCTATAGGCCAGGTATAGATGGATCTATAGGCCAGGTATAGATGGATCTATAGGCCAGGTATAGATGGATCTATAGGCCAGGTATAGATGGATCTATAGGCCAGGTATATGGTCTATAGCCAGTATGATGTCTATAGGCCAGGTATAGATGGATCTATAGGCCAGGTATAGATGGATCTATAGGCCAGGTATAGATGGATCTATAGGCCAGGTATCGATGGATCTATAGGCCAGGTATATGCATCAGATGATCTATAGGCCAGGTATAGATGGATCTATAGGCCAGGTATAGATGGATCTATAGGCCAGGTATAGATGGATCTATAGGCCAGGTATCGATGGATCTATAGGCCAGGTATAGATGGATCTATAGGCCAGGTATAGATGGATCTATAGGCCAGGGATAGATGGATCTATAGGCCAGGTATAGATGGATCTATAGGCCAGGTATAGATGGATCTATAGGCCAGGTATAGATGGATCTATAGGCCAGGTATATGCAGTCAATGACTCCTATCCCAGTCAACGACTCCTATCCCATCAGTCAATCAGTCCTATCAGTCACCAGTCAATGACGTCATACAAATAGCTTCTCCGTTTTAGAATCTCGCTCGCTATTTCAAGCCGGACGTCCGCGACCGTATTCTCAAAGCGAAATACAAAAACGTCTCCTTGGCCATGGAACGGGTCAGAAAAGAAAAGTTCGCTTTCTGCACCGATGACTCCCAATCGTACATCGAAGTCGAAAAAGACTATTCGGACGACGACAAATGTCAGCTTTTCGAAATCGAATCCGTCCGGCCAGCCCTCCTTTGCCTCTCCGTCGCCAAAAACTCATCCTTCCGCGAACCACTCACACGAGGGTAAAAGCCAAAATAAAAAAAGTCAATAATTCCTTTTTTTCAGCCTAATCTGGATGATGGAAAGCGGACTCCATTATCGCGTCAAAAAATATTGGTACCCACCCAAACCGTCGTGTACCGGCCAGACGATCTTTTTCCACGTAAAAGCCGAATCCATAACAATCGCTTTGGCCATTTTCGCCACCGGATTAACAGCATCATTTATAATACTTCTAATGGAGTTTTTACTCAGCTATCGAGCTCAAGTCAACAAAAGGAAACAGTTTGAAATTATTATGTTTAAAAAATAAAAAAATATTCGTTGCTTTTCTATCTAGAACTAGTATAACCTCAAATACCTAACCTATAAACAGTCTGAAGTTTCAAAAAGTGCCAATTTTATTTTACCCGTTTTCACTCCCCATTTCACCCCCATTTTAACCCCCTTTTACCCCTTTTTCACGCCCTTATACACCCCCTTTCACCCCCCAATTCACACCCTTTTCACCCCCCATTTTACCCCGTTTCACCTCCTTTTCGCCCCCATTTTCCCACCTTTTCACCCCGTTTTCAACCCCTTTTCACTCACAATTCACCCCCTTTTTATCCCCTTTTATACCAGCTTTTACCCCCTTTCACCCCCCTTTTTTTACCCCATTTTTACCCCCTTTTTACCCCCTTTTTAACCCATTTTATCTCCTTTTCGCCGCCTTTTTACCATCTTTTAACCCCCTTTTACCATCTTTTCGCCCCATATTACCATCTTTCACCCCATTCCACCCCCCTTCCACCCCTTTAACCCCAATTCAGCCCCTTTTCACCCCCTTTTACTCTTTCACCCCCTTTTACCCCCATTTTTACCTCTTTTCACCCCCTCTTATACCCCTTTTCACCCCCCCTTTACACCCCCCTTTACATTTTCATTTGTATGGAGCATGCGCAATAAATATTTCTTACACCTTACTGGGGTGTCCTGCTTTTCACCCCTATTGTCCACCCCCATTGTTACCCCCTTTTCCACCCCTTTTTGCTCCTTTTTACCTCCTTTTTACACCCTTTTTACCCCCTTTTAACTCCTTTTTACCCCCTTTTACCCCATTTTTACCCCCTTCTCAACCCCCTATACAACCCTTTTCGCCCCTTTTTTGACCCCTTTTACCCCCTTTTAACCCCCTTTTTACCCTCTTTTAACCCCCTTTTTACCCCCTTTTTACTCCCTTTTAACCACCTTTTACCCCCTTTTGCCCCTTTTTACCCCCTTTTTTACCCCCATACCTCTTTTCACCCCCTCTTATACCCCCTTTTCTCCCCCCTCTCACCCTCCTTTACACCCCCATTTTCACCCCCTTTTACATTTTCATTTGTATGGAGCATGCGCAATAAATATTTCTTTACTTTAACTGGTGTGTCCTGCCTTTCACCCCTATTGTCACCCCCATTGTTACCCCCTTTTCGCCCCTTTTTAACCCCTTTTTAATACCCTTTTATACACCCATTTTACCCCCCCTTTTCACCTTCTTTCTATACCCCCTTTCTTTTCGCCCTCTTTTATACCCCTTTTCACCCCCATTTCACCCCCTTTTCACCCCTTTCGACCCTTTTTAACCTTTTAATCCCCTCTTATACCCCCTTTTCTCCCCCCTTCTCACCCCCCTTCTCACCATCCCTTTTCACCCCCCTTTAGATTGTCATTTGTATGGAGCATGCGCAATAAATACTTCTTAAAACCTTTACTGGGGTGTCCTGGGGGAGGGGTCTTTTCACCCCTATTGTCAGCCCATCATTTTCACCCCTTTTCGCCCCTTTTTAACCCTTTTTCACCCCTTTTTACCCCCTTTTATACCCTCTTTTTACCCCCCTTTTCACTCCCTTTTCGCCTCCCCCTTTCACCCCCTTTCACCCAGTTTTCCCCCTCATTTCACCCCTTTCACATCATATCACTATTTGGTCTGATTTATCGATATTTATGCCGTCGGAAGTAAAGTCGGAGTAAAAGAGTACTAATGGGAAGTTGTGGCAAGACTTTTTCCTGATAATGCCACAACGTTTCATTAAAATCTTCAAGGCGGGCACTGTAGCCTTCCTAAATTTACGGTTGTTTGTTTTATACATGGGGAAAAAGGACCCCCCCCCTCACCCACCACCCCTCACCTCGGGGACCATCCCGGTTTTCTCTAAGCCCCGGTATGCATAATTATACTGCGATTCGCCTCTTTTGACAACCGACCGTATTTCCACGTGAATATATGAACACGAATAGGGTGGGGGAAGGTCCTTAATACCCCCAACCCCCCACCCCCACCCTTGTTTACGTGGGTTGATGTGTTTTGTGTACGTCATTAAATCTTCGTCTCCTTTTTTTACGGAGTCTCTTTGTGTTTAAAGCCCAAAGGAAATAAGGTAAAACCCGTTTATTTTGTATTAAATTACGACAAAATATAGGACGAAGGTTTTAAATCAGAGGTTCCCAAACTTTTTCACAGTGCACCCCTCCCTTTTAACAAATAACTTCACCCTCCATTTACCCCCCATTTACACCCCCCCTCCAATTACCCCCCCCATTACCCCCATTTTACCCCCTTTTCACCCATTTTTACCCCCTTTCACCCCTTTTTTACCCCTTTTATACCCCCCTTATCACCACTTTTCACCCCTATATTACCCCCTCTTCACCTCTCTCTCACCCCTTTTAACCCCTTTTTTACCCCCTTTTCACCCCCTTTTACCCACTTTTTACCCCCTTTTCACCCCCCTTTTTAAAAGTAACTCCCCTCATTCACCACTCCATTTACCCCCTTTTACACCCCATTTACACCCCCTCCAATTACACCCCCTTTTACCCCATTTTACCCCTTTTCACCCCTTTTTACCCCCTTTTCACCCCCTTTTTTACCCTTTTTACCCCCTTATCACCCCCATTTCACCCACTATAATCACCCCCTCTTCAGCTCTCTTTCTCACCCCTTTTACCCCCCTTTTTACCCCCTTTTCGCCCCCCCCCTTTTCACCCCCCTTTTATACCTCCCCTTTTACCCCCTTTTTAAAAGTACTCACCCCATTCACCACTCCAATTTACCCCCATTTACACCCCATTTACACCCCCTCCAATTACTTTACCCCATTTTTACCCCCTTTTCACCCCTTTTTTACCCCTTTTCACCCCCTTTTTTACCCCTTTTTACCCCTTATCACCCCTTTTTCACCCACTATAATACCCCTCTTCACCCTCTTCTCACCCCTTTTACCCCGCCCCCCTTTTTTCACCCCCTTTGCACCCCCCCCTTTACCCCTTTTTACCCCCTTTCACCCCCTTTTAACAAGTAACATTCACACTCCAATTTACCCCCCTTTACACCCCATTTACACCCCTCCAATTACTTTTACCAACTTTTATATCAGCTTTTCACCCCCTTTTTACCCCCTTTCAGCCCCCTTTTTTTACCCCTTTTTACCCCTATCGCCCACTTCTCGCCCCCTTTTCACCCCCCTTTTACCCACTTTTATACCCCTTAAAACCACTTTTCACCCCCCTTTTACCCCTCTTATCCCCCTTATCACACCCTTTTCACCCCCTCACCCCACCGCTTTACCACCTTTTCACCCTCCTTATCACCCCCTTTTCACCCCCCTTATCACCCCCTTTTCACTCCTATTTCACTCCCCCTTTTTAACAAATGAACCCCCCCTCCCCACCCTTTGAGGTTTTTGAAGAAAATTGGGTTTCAAAATGTTGATTTTGAGGTTTTTGACAAAAAATTTGCACTCATAACGCAAAAACACCTGACCCCTTGGTGTTTTTTCAAGAAAAATTGGCTCCTAAAACCACGATTTTGAGGTTTTTGACATTGTCCCTTTAAAGTTGATGATTTGATGATGATGATGAGGTATGACGAAAAATGTCTTTTACAACTTCGATTTTGAGGTTTTTGACGAAAATTTGGCTCTTAAAAAAGGTTTTAAATCAAAATCAAGGGATTTTGAGATTTTTGACGAAAAAAGGCACATAAAACTTCGATTTTGAGGTTTTTGGACGGAAATTGGGCTTTACAAAAGTTGATTTTTTGACGAAAATTTGGGCTCTTAAAACCTTGATTTTGAGGTTTTTGACGAAAATTGTCTCTTAAAACTTTCATTTTAACGTTTTTGGACGAAAAATTGGATCTTAAGATGTCGATTTTAAGGTTTTTGATGAAAAATAACCTTAAAATACGTTCAGAAAGAAAAGGAAATCAAAATTTTTAGAGGATATTTGATCTTGAGCCTACCAACGTGCTCTGGGAGCAGCTTACGCCTCAAATAATGACCACCAGACGATAACACACGTTGGGAAGGTAACGAAAGTTCCATTTTGGAATTTCCACTTCCATAACTCCTGACCGTTTATTTATTTATTAATTTTTTTTTTTTGTAAATTTAATAAAACGTTTTATGCTCCATTTATGGTCTATTTTCGTCCAGGACCTTAGGTAATACGTGACCTGTGTTAACTCATTTGAATATCAAGTTACCTTCATTGACCGTATACAAAACGTTGGCGAAAAGGTTGAAGGGTACCGTGGGGGGTGGGGTGGGTGGTAGTGGAGAGGGGTGGGGGGGATGACAAAGACACTAATGAAGTAAAAAACACACGGTAGAGCTCATCCCCCTCACTCCGTGCTGTATTGAAAGTCCGGCCTATTTCCGCTCTGAATATCACACCTTTGACCTAGATCAACATTCGTTAAAATACCGAAAATTTAACCTTCCCTCAAGGTTCAGTAAATTATCAACAAGAGGGCGGATTCAGGATATTTCCCCCCCCTCCCAAAGAAAAAATAAATAAAGTTTTAAATGTTGACTTTGAAGTTTTATACTTATTTATTTATTATTATCGTACATCTACAGGTTTTACCTTTTTAGGTAAAAATGGTACAAAGATAACAGATACATACAGAAATTAGTCCTTGTAATGTTCATTTTGAGGTTTCTGATGGAAAATTTACTCTTACAACGTTTATTCTGCGGTTTTTGACGAAAATATGACTATAAAAATGGTAATTTTGAGATTTTTGACCAAACCTTTTATTCCCCCCCTTTTAAACCCCCTTTTTACCCCTTTTCGCCCCCAATTCACCCCATTTTACGCTCTTTTATACCTCCCCCCCCTTATAACCACTTTTCACCCCCTTTTACCCCAATTTTACCCCAATTTTACCCCCTTTTATACCAGCTTTTACCCCCTTTTATATCAGCTTTTAACCCCGTTTTACCCCCAATTAAACACCCTTTCACCCCTTTTATACCTCTTATAGCCACTATTCACCCCTATTTTACCAACTTTCACCCCCTTTTCACCCCTTTTTTACCCCCTTTTATACCTCCCCCCCTTATAACCACTTTTCACCCCCTTTTTACCCCAATTTTACCCCTTTTAACCCCAATTTTACCCCCTTTTAACCCCCTTTTAACCCCCTTTTTACACCCTTTTTACCCCCTTTTTAAACACCCTTTTCACCCCCTTTTATACCCCCTTTTATACCTCTTATAGCCACTATTCACCCCTATTTTACCAAACTTTCACCCCCTTTTCACCCCTTTTTTACCCCCTTTTATACCTCCCCCCCTTATAACCACTTTTCACCCCCTTTTTAACCCCAATTTTACCCCTTTTTACCCCAATTTTACCCCCTTTTAACCCCTTTTTACCCCCTTTCAAACCCCCTTTTTACCCCCTTTTAAACACCCTTTTCACCCCCTTTTATACCCCCTTTTATACCTCCCCCCCCCTTATAGCCACTTTTCACCCCTATTTTACCCACTTTCACCCCCTTTTCACCCTATTTTACCCCTTTTATACCCCCTTTTTACCCCTTTTCACCCCCTTTTCACCCTTTTACCCCCTTTTAACACCCCAATTTTACCCCCTTTTACCCCCTTTTACCCCCTTACACCCCCTTTTTACCCCCTTTTAAACACCCTTTTCACCCCCTTTTATACCCCCTTTTTACTCATTTATAGCCCCACTTTTCACCCCCTTTTACCCCCTTTCACCCCCATTTTCACCCCTTTTCACCCCTTTTTACCCCCCCTTTTACCCCTTTCACCCCCTTTTCAGCCCTTTTTTTTTACCCCTTTTAACCCCAATTTTACCCCCTTTTAACCCCCTTTTTACCCCCTTTATACCCCCTTTTTACCCCCTTTTAAACACCCTTTTCACCCCCTTTTATACCCCTTTTATACCTCCCCCCCCCCTTATAGCCACTATTCACCCCTATTTTACCACTTTACCCCCTTTTCACCCCTTTTTTACCCCCTTTTAACCCCCTTCACCACCCCCTTTTTACCCCTTTTAACCCCTTTTAACCCCACTTTTACCCCCTTTTACCCCCTTTTTACCCCCTATTCAACCCCCTTTTTACCCCCCTTTTAACACCCTTTCACCCCCTTTTATACCCCCCTTTATACCTCTTATAGCCACTATTACCCCTATTTTACAACTTTCACCCCTTTTCACCCCTTTTTTACCCCCTTTTATACCCCCCCCTTATAACCACTTTTCACCCCCTTTTTACCCCATTTTACCCCCTTTTAAACCCTTTTACCCCCTTTTAACCCCCTTTTACCCCCTATCAAACCCCCTTTTTACCCCTTTTAAACACCCTTTTCACCCCCTTTTATACCCCCTTTTATACCTCTTATAGCCACTATTCACCCCTATTTTACCAACTTTCACCCCCTTTTCACCCCTTTTTACCCCCTTTTATACCTCCCCCCCCTTATACCCCTTTTCACCCCCCATTTTTACCCCAATTTACCCCCTTTTAACCCCAATTTTACCCCCTTTTAACCCCCTTTTTACCCCCTTCAAACCCCCTTTTTACCCCCTTTTAAACACCCTTTTCACCCCTTTTATACCCCCTTTTATACCTCCCCCCCCCCTTATAGCCACTATTCACCCTATTTTACAACTTTCACCCCCTTTTCACCCCTTTTTTACCCCCTTTTATACCTCCCCCCCTTATAACCACTTTTCACCCCCTTTTACCCCAATTTTTACCCCTTTTAACCCCAATTTTACCCCCTTGTTAACCCCCTTTTACCCCCTATTTTACCCCCTTTTTACCCCCTTTTTAAACACCCTTTTCACCCCCTTTTATACCCCTTTTATACCTCTTATAGCCACTATTCACCCCTATTTTACCAACTTTCACCCCCTTTTCACCCCTTTTTTACCCCCTTTTATACCTCCCCCCCTTATAACCACTTTTCACCCCCTTTTTACCCCAATTTTACCCCTTTTAACCCCAATTTTACCCCCTTTTAACCCCCTTTTTACCCCCTTTCTACCCCCTTTTTACCCCTTTTAAACACCCTTTTCACCCCCTTTTATACCCCCTTTTATACCTCCCCCCCCCCTTATAGCCACTTTCACCCCTATTTTACCCCCTTTTCACCCCTTTTTTAACCTATTTTACCCCCTTTTCACCCCTTTTTTACCCCCTTTTTACCCCCTTTTCGCCCCCCCTTTTTCACCCCCCTTTTATACTCTCCCCCTTATACCCCTCTTTACCCCCCATTTTACCCCATTTCACCCCCTTTTAACCCCCATTTTACCCCTTTTCACCCCCTTTTACCCCCCATTTTACCCCATTCCCCCCTTTTCAGCCCTTTTTTTTTACCCCCTTTTTACCCCACTTTTACCCCCTTTTAACCCCCTTTTTACCCCCCATTTTACCCCATTTCACCCCCTTTTTACCCCCCCATTTTACCCCATTTCACCCCCTTTTCAGCTCCTTTTTTTTTACCCCCTTTTAAACCCCAATTTTACCCCCTTTTAACCCCTTTTAACCCCCTTTTTACACCCCCTTTTTACCCCCTTTTAAACACCCTTTTCACCCCCTTTTACCCCCTTTTATACCTCTTATAGCCACTTTTCACCACCCCTATTTTACCCCTTTTTCACCCTTTTTTACCCCCTTTTTACCCCCTTTTCGCTTTTTCACCCCCCTTTTTATACTCCCCCCCCCTTATACCCCCCTTTTTACCCCCCATTTTACCCCATTTCACCCCCTTTTTACCCCCCATTTTACCCCATTTCACCCCCTTTTCAGCTCCTTTTTTTTACCCCTTTTTACCCAATTTTACCCCCTTTTAACCCCCTTTTAACCCCCCTTTTACCCCTTTTTACCCCTATCAAACCCCTTTTTACACCCTTTTCACCCCTTTTATACCCCCTTTTATACCTCTTATAGCCACTTTTCACCCTATTTTACCCCCTTTTCACCCCTTTTTTAACCCCCTTTTTACCCCCTTTTCCGCCCCCCCCTTTTTCACCCCCCCTTTTATACTCTTATACCCCTTTTTACCCCCCATTTACCCCATTTCACCCCTTTTTAACCCCCCATTTTACCCCATTTCACCCCCTTTCAGCTCCCTTTTTTTTACCCCTTTTTACCCCAATTTTACCCCCTTTTAACCCCCTTTTAACCCCCTTTTAAACCCCCTTTTACCCCCTATCAAACCCCCTTTTTACCCCTTTTAAACACCCTTTCACCCCCTTTTTATACCCCCTTTTATACCTCCCCCCCCCTTATAGCCACTATTCACCCTATTTACCAACTTTCCCCCCTTTTCACCCCTTTTTTTACCCCCTTTTATACCTCCCCCCCCCTTATACCCCTTTTTACCCCATTTTTACCCCATTTCACCCCTTTTTACCCCCATTTTACCCCATTTCACCCCCTTTCAGCTCCTTTTTTTTACCGCCTTTTAACCCCAATTTTACCCCCTTTAACCCCTTTTAACCCCCTTTTTACCCCCTTTTTACCCCCCTTTTTCAACACCCTTTCACCCCCTTTTATACCCCCTTTTATACCTCTATAGCCACTTTTCACCCCTATTTTACCCCCTTTTCACCCCTTTTTTTACCCCCTTTTTACCCCCTTTTGCCCCCCCCTTTTCACCCCCCTTTTATACTCCCCCCCCCCTTATACCCCCTTTTTACCCCCATTTTACCCCATTTCACCCCCTTTTACCCCCATTTTACCCCATTTCACCCCCTTTTCAGCTCCTTTTTTTTACCCCTTTTTACCCCAATTTTACCCCCTTTTAACCCCCTTTAACCCCCTTTTTACCCCCTATCAACACCCCTTTTTACCCCCTTTTAAACACCTTTTCCACCCCCTTTTATACCCCCTTTATACCTCCCCCCCCCCTTATAGCCACTATTCACCCCTATTTTACCAACTTTCACCCCCTTTTCACCCCTTTTTACCCCCTTTTATACCTCCCCCCCTTATAACCACTTTTCACCCCCTTTTACCCCAATTTTACCCCTTTAAACCCAATTTACCCCCTTTTAACCCCCTTTTTACCCCCTTTTTACCCCCTTTAAACACCCTTTTCACCCCCTTTTATACCCCCTTTTATACCTC
>JAGWEN010000884.1:0-51395 GCA_018703685.1 Orius laevigatus | reverse complement strand
TTCTCTAAACACGTGAACACGCTAGAACCGCTTTAATCACCTTACGGATTTTGATAGCTTAATTTCTTTTTTTTTTATTTTATTTTTTTTTATTCTAGTTTATAACTCATTTATTCCTTTTGAGCCTCTGCGGCCTTTTATTAACGTGTTAAAATATGAAAGGAAAAGCAAAAACCAAGGAGGGCCCCCAAAGTGTAATGAATAACACATAAAAGACGCTCAAAGTGCCCTTTTTTCTAAAGGTGAAAATACCTTGGAGACTTAAAATTCGAATTTTCCTACAAATCCCAAGGGTAGGAATCTTATATATTTTTTATGACATTTCATTTTGTTCGGAACCCAATTTTTGAGAGCACAATGATTAATACTAAATGATATTTTTGAGTAAAAATTGAGAATATCAAGAATTAAAACTGAAATTCCACCACCTACGCGCGTTTTCCCATCACCTCCCCTACCCTCAGTCCCTTGGTCACCACCCCTCAACCTCCCTTAACCACCTCAGTAGATAGAAAACGCGGGTTCTACGCGAGAGGAGGAGGAGGCGGGAGGAGTTAAATAAGGAAGTCCAGCTCCTCGCCTCCTCCTCTTCCTCCTGGAACCCTAGCCACCCATACCCGGCTCCGACTTGACCTCGTGATCCCCCCCACCCCTCGACGTCATACTACGTCATTTAAGGTCATCTGGCTAGGAAGAGGAGGAGGCGAGGAGCTGGACTTACGTCAGCCTCCTCATTTAACTCCTCCCGCCTCCTCCTCCTCTGGCGCAGAACCCGCGTTTTCTATCTACTCACCTCTACAGACCTTTCCACTGATACCACGTACTCCCCCGCAAAATCCAAACTCCCAACACCTCTCCCCACCCTCCCATCACTTCCTCCGACCTCCCCACCAACCCCACTAAAATTTCACCACCTCGATGCAACACCCTCCCATCACCGCCCTACCCTCATTCCCTGACCCTACCCTAACCTTCCCACACCACCTATACATAACTCTGCACTAACACTAAGTACTCCCGCCATTCTTAGACCATACCCTAAAGAAGAATTTGAAGAAATTTCTCTTCAGGATACCCCTCAACCAGATAACCCCTTTAGCTTAAATATTAGTTCATCCTAGATAGCCCTAGGTAGTTCAAAGACGGATTGTCCTTGCAATTATTCCAACATGGCCATTTTAGTGGATTAGAAGTGTCCCGTTGAACATGAAACGTTTCGATTCTCCTCACGTCGGCTGTCCAATTGTTTCCGAACCCTTTGGGAACGGCTCACCAATTGACCCAAGGTAAATATTTTATTTGGAGCGACAAGACGCCCCCTCCTTCCAGATATAATGGCCGACCTAGCGAATCAAAAATACATTCCTCGTTTTTTCCAGGGAACCTTTTAAATAACCAATCCGTTATTTCCTCCCTGGAAGGTAAACAGGAATATTGGCTTTCACCCGAAGCTTTTCGGGACAAACAAAAACAGTGTATTACATGTTTGGGGAATAGTGGAACAATCAACCGTGTTGTCTTAACTTTTCGCTCAAGAAATTTAATAACAACTTATTTTTCTCACTCTTACACAAATCTTTCATACAAAAAACAATTTTCTCCCGTTAAAAACATATTTTTCTTGAGTATGTAAATAATTTTTCAGTCTTCTTGATTTTCGCGTATTGAAAAATAAACCCCTAGATAGCTATAATATCTCAAAATTGATGAAAAATTGACTTTCATCTTTTTCTCCCTTGTTGTTCTACCAGATGATAGTACTCTTCAAAGCCCCTAGATAGGCAATATCCCAAAATCGACGAAAAATTGACTTTCATCTTTTTTCCACCTTGTTGTTCTTCTTTATTCACCTTCATATCCCTTAGATAGCGGAAATATCTCAAAATCGACGAAAAATTGACTTTCATCTTTTTCTCCCTTGTTGTTCTACCAGATGATAGTACTCTTCAAAGCCCCTAGATAGGCAATATCCCAAAATCGACGAAAAATTGACTTTCATCTTTTTTCCACCTTGTTGTTCTTCTTTATTCACCTTAGCCCTTAGATAGCGCTACTATGGCAAAATCGACGAAAAATTGACTTTCATCTTTTTTTTCTCCCTTGTTGTTCTACCAGACGATAGTACTCTTTTAAAGCCCCTAGATTTCAAAAGCCCTGATATATCAAAATCGACGAAAAAGCGACTTTCATCTATTTTCCCCTGTTCTTTCAGTTAGTATAATTTTTTTTAATCGTAATAAATTGGGAAAATAAATCAGGAAAAGTTAAATAAGATTCAAAAATTGGCTCTTATTTGAATTTACCAAATAATGAATGAAAAGTTGAAGAGATTTGAAAATTGGCGCCAAACGGTTGAGAAAACGAAAGCTGTCGATTGTCTTCCCGAAATGTTATCCATTCATTATCAGTTCTCGGTGGTGTAATGGATAGCACGTTGGAGTACCAATTCGAAGACGCGGGTTCGATTCCCGTCCGGGAGCCAATTTTTGAATCTTATTTAACTTTTCCTGATTTATTTTCCCAATTTATTACGATTGTAATCCTGAGGTGCGGTCACCTCGAAAAAATAATTAGATTGATATTTAATTACCTTGTCGGGCAAAGACCAAAAAGGGGGGTAAAATCAGGTTAGGCAACGTAAATTTAAATTTCGCGGTTTCTTGAATGGAATACCTCTAGTCGAAGGACTTTCAAGAAACAATTGAATGGAATACCTCTAGTTGAAGGACTTTCAGGCGGGAATATTTGAATTTACCAAATAATGAATGAAAAGTTGAAGAGATTTGAAAATTGGCGCCAAACGGTTGAGAAAACGAAAGCTGTCGATTGTCTTCCCGAAATGTTATCCATTCATTATCAGTTCTCGGTGGTGTAATGGTTAGCACGTTGGAGTACCAATTCGAAGACGCGGGTTCGATTCCCGTCCGGGAGCCAATTTTTGAATCTTATTTAACTTTTCCTGATTTATTTTCCCAATTTATTACGATTGTAATCCTGAGGTGCGGTCACCTCGAAAATTAATAATTAGATTGATATTTAATTACCTTGTCGGGAAAAGACCAAAAAGGGGGGTAAAATCAGGTTAGGCAACGTAAATTTAAATTTCGCGGTTTCTTGAATGGAATACCTCTAGTCGAAGGACTTTCAAGAAACAATTGAATGGAATACCTCTAGTTGAAGGACTTTCAGGCGGGAATATTTGAATTTACCAAATAATGAATGAAAAGTTGAAGAGATTTGAAAATTGGCGCCAAACGGTTGAGAAAACGAAAGCTGTCGATTGTCTTCCCGAAATGTTATCCATTCATTATCAGTTCTCGGTGGTGTAATGGATAGCACGTTGGAGTACCAATTCGAAGACGCGGGTTCGATTCCCGTCCGGGAGCCAATTTTTGAATCTTATTTAACTTTTCCTGATTTATTTTTCCCAATTTATTACGATTGTAATCCTGAGGTGCGGTCACCTCGATAACTAATAATTAGATTGATATTTTTTTTTTTTTAAGCTAATAAAAAGAGATTTTATAAATCCAGCTTTTTGGTAAAACAGGTAAAATGTATTATTCGTGAGGTGCCTAATCATGTTCTCCCTCAACGACAACCGTTTTCAGATCGGAGGTAATTTGAGAATTTTAGAGTGGGAGAATGATTAATTAGAATACATCGATTTTCGATTTTAATTGGACGTTTGTCGGGACGCGGTGCGAAATCGGATCAAGTCTCCCCCAGACCGTAATCCGAGAGAGACCATCCGTTTCGAAAATATTTAATATTGAAACGACTATCAATTACGACGAGACGTGTATCAAAACGATTCAAATATTAATTACGTCCCTTTTAGAAAAGAGAGGGAGAAAAAATACCGAGGGAAATAAACTTTAGGTAAAAGGGGGTTGGGAACCCTTTTTAAACTTCAGACAATCAAGGAAACCTCTTTTAATTACCCTAAAGACTTTTATTTACTTTTAAAGTTTAGGAAGCAAAAGGTGAGGCTTTTCTCTCTTGACTGTGTTTGAACTAAAGACTAAACTTTCAGTCAATATTAAAGAATGACATCAATATCTCATTTTAGGGTGTTTTCAAATAAAAAACCTGTTGTTTTCGAATTTTTTATTCAGACCTTCACAATTTTTCAATTATTTGTTTTCTTGGAATTTCATATAAAAAGAATGTACCTAATTATATGGTTTTCTTGGTTTTCGATATCTGAAGATTGCAATTACTTAGTTTTTCTGGCATTTGATATCTAAATATTAAAATTACTTGGTTTTCTTGGCCTTTAATATCTAAAGTAGTGGTTCCCAAACTGGGGGCGAAAGCTGTTCCTAGGGGGAAGGGGCCGGCTCAAGATTTTTTTTTTCAAATATCCCAAAAAATTTAATTTTTTCTTTTCTTTCCGAACATATTTTAAGGCTATTTTTCATCAAAAACCTTAAAATCGACATTTTAAGAGCAAATTTTTCTTCAAAAACCTCAAAATCAACATTTGAGAAGCCTAATTTTCGTCCAAAACCTCAAAATCAAAGTTTTAAGAGACATTTTTCGTCAAGATCAACATTTGTAAAGCCCAATAATCGTTCAAAAAGCTTTTTTCGTCAAAAATCACAAAATCAAGGTTTTAAGAGCCAAATTTCCGTCAAAAACCTCACAATCAACATCAGTAAGCCCAATTTTCGTCAAAAAACCTCAAAATCGAATTTTTAAGAGACATTTTTCGTCAAAAACCTCAAAATCAAGGTTTCAAGAGCCTTATTTCCGTCAAAAACCTTAAAATCAAAATTTTCAAAGCCTAATTTTCGTCCAAAAACCTCAAAATCAAAGTTTTACTAGCCTTTTTTCGTCGAAAATCTTAAAACCAAGGTTTTAAGAGCCAAATTTTCGTCAAAAACCTCGAAGTGAACGTTTCTAAAGCCAAAATTTCGTATTAAAAAAACCCTCAAAATCAACTTTAAAGAGTGAATTTTCTCAAAAACCTCAAAATCATGGTTTTAACAGCCAATTTTAGGTATTTTTTTTTGTCAAAAACCTCCGAATCAGCGTTTTAAGTGCAATTTATTTTGTCAAAAACCTCAAAGTTTACATTTTTAAAACCCCAATTTTCTTCAAAAACCTCAAAATTAACATTCAAAACTTTTTTTTTAGAAGGGGGGGGGGCGCGCACAGGTATTTATTTGTTTAAAAGGGGGGCGCACTGTAAAAAAGTTTGGGAAACTCTGATCTAAAGAATGCAATTACCTACGTAGTTTTGGTGATTTTAGATATCTAAAAAATGTACCTTATTACTTAGTTTTCTTGGTCTTCGATATCTAAAGAATGCAATTACTTGGTTTTCTTGGCATTTGATATCTAAAAAATGTAATTACTTAGTTTTGGTGATTTTCGATATCAGATCTAAAGAATGCAATTACTTGGTTTTCTTGGTCTTCGATATCTAAAGAATGTAATTCCTTGGTTTTCTTGGTCTTCGATATCTAAAGAATGTAATTTCTTGGTTTTATAGAGAATGTATGTGAGGATCTCTATTAGAAATGTATAATAATATGTTGTGTGTTGTAAAAGATTTTTATGTTAACTGAATTTAGAATGAATTAATTAAATCATATGTTTTTGGACTTGTGGCACTGGAGAGTCGCCACAGAGGTCCCCCCTCTCTAGACGGAGTCTAAGGCGTAGATGCAGATCGTTCGGTTGGTAGCTGGTCGAAAGCAGTTTTGGAATTCTCGGTTGTCAGTAGAGCTGGCTTGAAGGCCAGTTGCGACGGGGGTGTCGAGTTCCTGATGTTCTTCGATGCGACGATCTTGATGAAAATGTAGGCAGACGTTTTCGGCTTAAAAAACAAATATAGCGGATGTCTGAATTTTGTTGACGTCAAGACGTGAAGAGCGACGGAGTCTAGAAGTAGCTGTAGAACCCAGAAGTGAGGTAGAATTAAGGTCGAAAGAAGCTGAAGATCCATTGGAGGTTCTCGGAGTGTCTTAGTAGAGCTGGCTGGATGGCCAGTTCATGACGGGGTTTCGAGTATCCAAAGTTCTTCAGGCGATGATGACCGTTGGCTAGTTGCTACGCAACTAGAGAGAAAGACGTTTGAATAGTGAAATTGAAAGTCGATAGGTAGTCGTCTTCTTTTGATATTCTCGGCTTGATGTCGTTTATATCGCAGTGGATTGATGGTGGGAATGTGGAATGGAGAAGTTGAGTAGGTAGAACCGCAGTGGCTGTGCCAGCTGAGACGGTTGTGAGTTGGTGCAGCCTCATGTTTGGAGGGTGCTTAGGGGATGCTTGGGGGATGGCGATATGTGGGTAGTGAAAAATACCTTTCGTGGCGAGAGTGCGTATCGTTCAAGGGTTCGGGTTCGTTCGAGTGTTTATGTTCGTTTACTTCTTTTTTCAAGTATCTTGAGCTCTTCAGTAGGTTAGCAACGGTTCGTTCATGGGGTCACCAATATAGAAATATATAAGAGGAGATCTCTAAAAGAATGTATAAATGTGTTGTGTGTTAAGAATTTATTGTAACTGAATTTAGAATGAATTAATTAAATCATATGTTTTTGGACTTGTGGCACTGGAGAGTCGCCACAGTTTTCTTGGTCTTCGATATCTAAAGATTGTATTTACCTACTTGGTTTTGTTTTGTATATGTATCTAAAGAACGTAATTTAATGTTTTTATTATTCCCAGATCCATTTTTTTGTCCAAAAAGAATAAGTTGATAACGCATAAGCTTCATCGATCGTGAGTAAAGGTTTGCCCAAGTGGCCTCTTTTTCTAATAATTTTCCACTCTTTCTAATTAATCATTTCCATCCGGTCGGAAAAGTGAGACCTCCGACGTTTACCATAAGGGAAAAGGGGAGGAAAACGCGGTCTCGCTAAAAGGAGGCTTCTTCTTACACTCTGAATTATTGATGGCGTTCTCAACAAGAAAGATCTTTATTTTGTCTCAGAGTCGACGGGGGGAGGTGACTACACCATAAAACGATTTCGGTTCATTTATATTTCAAGCGCCTTTCTTACCTAATGAAACTTAGCTGAGAGCGAAACATGTCTCAGTTAGTCTTTAATTTACTTTCACCCGATTTATTCCTTTCCCTTTCTAATTAAAACTAATACACTACTCCTATCTTATGGCTCTGAAAACCATTAAACAACCTAGAAACACACAAAACACATCTTTAACTTTGTATTTATTTGTCAATATCGAAATTTTTATCTCGTTTAACAATTTTTTTTTTTCAAAAGATCAGATTTTGAGCTTTCCGAAATCATTTTCAATCATCAAAATTGTACTGCAAAAGCAAATTGGAAGCAAAAGTTGAATGAAGAAGTGGTTTTTCGGTTATTACTCTGAAAATATCCATCCGAGAATGTCTTGACTATATCTAATAGACTTCTTATGTCATTTACCATGGAGATCAATATATATATATATATTGCCTATATTCTAAAATTTGTTTATTATCTTCAAAGAGTTGCTTCGACATTCAAGCAGAGCATCAATGGATCATTGAAACAAAGTTTCTATATATAAATCAATGAAAAGTTTGTCGATAGTTGGGAAATTGATGCTCCTTTGCAGACTTGATAGGGTTTTGTGCAGACGATGAATCCCGAAGATGTAATTGGGCGGAAACCGGAGATGGTCCCCAATGCACAATTTCATACCTTATTTCCAGGATCGATTCTATCCTAGAAGTAATTGCTTTTCCCTTTATTGACTAAAAACGCAATAAACTTTATTGTTTGACGATATGAGAGGTTTTTTAATTTTTTATAACTATTTTGAACTTTTTTGAGATGTTTCCCCTACTTTGACGTTAAGCTTTTCATCTCTATTGTCCGAAGTTATAGACGTTTTTGTTTACACTGTGAGCCTTAGGAAGAGTTCTTATCTTCGGAGTAGATTAGAAGCTATCTAAATTGAATTAACTCCGATGCGGCTCTCGACTGAAAAGGATTTAGGGGTTTTCTTCCTTCCTTCCGAGGTCGAACAATGGGGCGAAGGATTTCTGGGGTTTCAAGGCTTCAACAATATGATTGGTCCACTGGTGAAAAAGGGGTGGAAGAGGGGAGATTTCAGAGGAATTGAGGAAAATAACATCGAATCGTTACTATGCTTTTGCAGGTAAATAAGAAAGTCCATGACCAATGAGATTTTTATCACCTGAATCTTGTTTTCAACTCTAAAACTGTTTGGAACCTTTTTCCTTGGCTCTTTTCTGGTCAAAGAAGGTTCAAAATTACGTTCAAAAGGCTTTTTTCATGTCAGTAGGGTCAAAATCTGACTGAAAAGTGTCTTTCCTTGTAAAATAGGGTCATAATCAGGCTGAAAAGGGTCTTTTCTTGTCTAAAGAAAGTTCAAAATCTGGCCAAAACGGGTCCTTTTTTGTCAAAAACGGTCAAAATCTGTCAAAAAAGTCTCTTTTTTTGGTCAAAAAGGCTCAAAATCTAGATGAGATGGGCCTTTTCTTTAATAAAAGGTTCAAAATCAGGCTGAAAATGGTATTTTCTTATCAAAAAAGGGTCAAACGTAGGATGAAAAATGTCTTTTCTTGGCAAAAAGGGTTAAAACCTTTCTTAAAAGGGTCTTTTATTGTTTAAAAAAAAAAGGATATTAAAAAGGTTGAAAATTAGGCTAAAAAGGGTCTTTTCTTGTCAACAAGGGTCTTTGCTTGTGAAAAATGGTCAAAATCTATCTGGAAAGGATATTTTCATATCAGAAATGGTTCAAAATCAAAGTTAAAAGGGTCTTTTCTTGCCAAAAAGAGTCAAAATCTTGCTGAAAAGGGTCTCTCTCTCACTCTCTCTCTCTCTCTCTCTCTCTCTCACTCTCTCTCTCTCTCTCTCTCTCTCTCTCTCTCTCTCTCTCTACTCTCTCTCTCTATCTCTCTCCTCTCTCTCTCTCTCTCTCTCTCTCTCTCTCTCTCTTTTAAATCAAAAATGGTTCAAAATTAGGCTTAATAGGGTCATTTATTGTCAAAAACGGTAAAAATCTGTCAAAAAAATGTTTTTATATATCAAAAATGGTTTAAATCTGACTGAAAAGGGTCGTTTCTTGTCAAAAAGGGTCAATATCCGCACAAAAGTGTTTTTCCTCGTCAAAAAAGTGTCAAAATATGGCTTAGGTATAAGTTTTATCAAAGAGGGTCAAAATCTGGCTAGAAAGAGCCTTTTTTGTCAAAAAGGGTTAAAACCCGGCTGAAAATTGTCTTTTCTTGTCAAAAAGGGCCCAAAACCTGGCTAAATGACTTTTATTGCCAAAATTGGTCAAAATCTGTCTTTAAAAGAAAAAAATTTAAAATAAAAATAAAAAAACAGTCTGAAAAGAGTTTTCTCTTGTCTAAAAGTGTCGAAATCTAGACTTTTGTTAGAACTGATAAAATAGACCAAGAAAACCACGCTTTTTTGTTTTTTCCCTATTTCTAGTATCGACGACTTTAGTGACCATTTAGTCACTTGACAGTTCCCGTTTTTTCGATCGAAATCATAATTTATGTAACGGTTTCGCTCGGTTATAGTTTGGACAAGGCTCAGCATATGAAATGGAGCATTTATTATTCAGATTACATTGTGCCATTTCTGGCGTTAGAGTAGAGAAGGGGCCGCTTTGAAGGCATTGTTGAGGGCCCATTGTGGTCTCGCGAGCCCTTATCCGCGCAAGCTTTTTTTTTTTATGATTATTTTATATATTTTTAAATCCCAAACTTTTTTACGCCTTTAAGTAATAGGAAATTCTTCAGTTGATCCAAATAATGAGTCTTTTTCCATTAATTTATTCAAAAGATTGCCCATTATATGATGATATATTCGGTTCATAAAGCTTGATTTTTAGTCATTCCACTAGAATTTGCTTAATAGGTAACCAAACAGAGGTTACCAGTAACGAAATACAAACATGAAATTTTTGAGGCTCTCTGTCGAATATTAAAGTAGCGTAAGGATAACGTGCACTTAATAACGGAGTGCCTTTTGAATTCGTGGAGGGGCCACCCTTGACATTCCCCCACTCCCAAATAATAAATATAATAACGATAATTTTCTGTGGGGGCCGGCCTCGTTTTATCGAGTGCATTACTATGATTTATATCTCAACCGAGAATACATCGAGACGTAACTTTCATTCATTAACAACATCACGAAGGCCTCCCTTGTATATTTTTCGACCCGATTTTAATTTTATGCCTTCAAAAAGACGTTTAGGAACCTCATTTGAATAATCCTTATCACCACACCATTAACCTACGCCCAAAAACAGGAAAAAGTTTGGATAGTTCACACTCACGGAAATTTGAGTACTAGGGGTGTCCGAAAACATTCTTGAGATAAAATAAACTTTTTGAAGAAAAACACTTTAGAGGTCTATGACCAGGAAATTCAAGAAAACCAAGTAATTACATTCTTTTGATATCGAAGACCAAGAAAACCAAGTACCTTATTACATTCTTTAGATATTATAGACCAAGAAAACCAAGTTATTACATTCTTTAGTCATCGAAGACTTAGAAAACCAAGTAATTACATTCTTTAGATTTCAAAAACCAAGTAATTACATTCTTTAGATATCAAAAACCAAGTAATTACATTCTTTAGATATCAAAAACCAAGACGTAATTACATTCTTTAGATATCAAAAACCAAGTGATTACATTCTTTAGATATTAAAAACCAAGTGATTACATTCTTTAGATATCAAAAACCAAGAAAACCAAGTAATTACATTCTTTAGATATCAAAAACCAAGACGTAATTACATTCTTTAGATATCAAAAACCAAGTGATTACATTCTTTAGATATCAAAAACCAAGAAAACCAAGTAATTACATTCTTTAGATATCAAAAACCAAGACGTAATTACATTCTTTAGATATCAAAAACCAAGTGATTACATTCTTTAGATATCAAAAAACCAAGAAAACCAAGTAATTACATTCTTTAGATATCAAAAACCAAGACGTAATTACATTCTTTAGATATCAAAAACCAAGTGATTACATTCTTTAGATATCAAAAACCAAGAAAACCAAGTAATTACATTCTTTAGATATCAAAAACCAAGAAAACCGAGTAATTACAATACATTCTTTAGATATCGAATACTAAGAAAACCAAGTTATTACATTCTTTAGATATCAAATACCAAGAAAACCAAGTAATTACATTCTTTAGATATCAAAAACCAAGAAAACCGAGTAATTACATTCTTTAGATATCGAATACTAAGAAAACCAAGTTATTACATTCTTTAGATATCAAATACCAAGAAAACCATGTACATAATTACATTCTTTTGATATCGTAGACCAAGAAAACTATGAAATTACTTTCTTTAGGTGTATCCAAGACCAAGAAAACCTCCAATACTAGATACGAAGAACAGTTTTTTGAACTAAAGCACTATTTACACATTTGAAACTAAAAACACCTCAATACCAGAAACGATTGAGAAATGTAAGAATTAAAAATTTTAATTTATTTTTCCCTTTTATAAAAGAAATCGGTTTCTTTTTAATTTTATTTCCATGGTTTGGTTCATTGATTTTATCTTATAATTTAGAAACTGGCCGAGGGGATGTCTTTATTAAAGGCCCCAGCCCAGGTGCGCTACTAACTGTTTGTTGTTTTGGCTTTGTGGGGTTCCCCATATAGTGCACGGTTTTCTTGATTGAGACTCTTTCTATATAATTATTTCATTTTTGTATAGGTACTCCAATAGGAGATTCATTTTCTCCACCCTTCTCACGTCTCTTAAGATGAGATTAATGGATGTGGGGAGTAGGATTCCTTCCCTTACCAACCCCATTATCATTGTTTCCCTACCATCCTCATATAGTGGACATGCTAGGATCGTGTGGTTCGCATCCCCTACGGATGTCCCATCGCAGGGACATATGGGGCTGTCACTTAAACCTATACGAAATAGGTGGGCCAACAAGCAATTGTGGCCTAATCTGAGTCTTGTTATTTTTACCAAACTATTCCTGGACAAGTTCACCTCTTTGAACCATGGTTGGGTGACTGTGGACTGAATGCTGGCATAGTGCTTTCCCTTTAGCCGACTTGACCTAACAAACTCCTCCTGCCATCTTCTTCGATAGTAAGCCTTGATGTGAGCCCCCAGATCGAGGGTTGTGACTCCTGGGGCCTCTGACCCGTTTAGGGCTGCCTCCTTAGCCAGTTTATCGACCGCGTCGTTGTACTTGTTACTGCTATGTCCCTTGACCCACATTAACCAAATTTTCATATCCTTCCTGTGCGTAATGTCAAAAATCATCTCCTTAATCTTTCTTACAGCTGGGTCTCTAGGGACCCCCAGGGAGTCCAGTGCTGCTAGGACACTGAGACTATCCGACCTGATCACTACGTCCTTTGAATTGGTCGAATCTGCTACCTTAACCGCTTCCAATATGGCCATAGCTTCGGCTGTGAAGATTGAACAGATGTTGTTAAGTTTAATCTTTTTCCTAAACGATCCAGAGGTGTCAGCCACAGCAGCCCCAACCCCGTTATTGGATTTAGATCCGTCCGTGTATAGAGTGTACGCAAGTGGGCTACTGCCCACTTCCCAGCTTCCCTTAACCAGTTCCGGTTTTCCGGAGATGTCCTCCACCTTGGAAATTATTTTGGCTGAACATTTCAGGATTTTCCATGGAGCAATAGTTCCTGGGAATGATGAAATATCTTTCCCAATCATAAAGGTTTTGACATTCATAAAGGACTTTACTAGGAGAGATTGGTTCCTAGTGTTCTGACTTTGTGATGTGTAGTAAGGCGCTAATTGTTTTAATGATTTAATTACCGGATGCGTGTCGTCTTTAATCCTTTTAACAATAAACTTTTCCGTCATTGTACTTCGTCTCAGTGTCAACGGTGGGATACCTGCTTCTACTCCTAAGGCGTTGGTGGGGGTGGACTTCATTGCTCCTAAACAGCACCGAAGCGCTTTATATTGGGTCTTGTTTAGTTTTTCTAAATGCGATTTTGCCGCATCTCCGAAGATCATTGAGCCGTAGTCCAATCTTGATTCTATGAGGGCCCGGTAGACCATGAGACAAGTGCTCGGGTGAGCTCCATATTTTACCTTGGCAATACTTCTTAAAATATTGAGGGCTTTTTCACAGTTTGCGACGACATATTCTAAGTGAGGTTTCCATAAAAGTTTTCGATCAATTATTATGCCTAAGAATTTGGCTGTGGGAGTGGTTTTAATTTTGTACGTGCCTGTATCTATTATAGGGGGGATATTAATTTTATATTTTCGAGAGAGGACCATGGCTGAGCTTTTTTCTTCTGATAGAGTGAAGCCCAGTTGATGGTTCCATTCGCTAAATCTTTTGGTAGCAGTACTTAATTGCGCTCTGCTTTGTTCGATCGTGTTTCCCTTAGTGTACATTGCTATGTCGTCAGCAAACTGTGAAATTTTGATATTGTCCCTGGCAATATTTTTGATTGAGGCAGTATAAATGGAAAATAGGATTGGGCTCAAGACAGCACCCTGTGGCAGACCTATGAAGACTTCTCTGGGAGGAATTTTGTAGTCTTCCACCTCTAAGTGTAGCTTCCTAAATTTGACCAAGTTTATCGCTGTTCGAATTATTGTCGTTGGGATTTTGAGGTCAACCATCACTTTTTTTAGGACGTTGAGATTAACACAGTTGTAAGCGTTTGAAATGTCGAAGAATAGGGCTAATGTGTGTTTGTTTTGTTTAAAACTGATTTGGCAATCGGATACGAAAGTTGAGAGGTTGTCATAAGTGTTGTGATTCTTCCTGAAGCCATGTTGAAAATCTGGGAGTATATTACGGTTTTCCAACCACCACTCAAGTCTCAGCTTGACCATCCTTTCAAAAATTTTGGAGATACTTGGCGTTAAGGCTATTGGTCGGTACGATAGTGGGCAATCTGGGGGTTTCCCCGGCTTTTTAATGGGGTGGATTTTGTGTTCTGACCACTGATCTATGGTTGTTCCTAGGAGCCAAACTTCATTGAATAGTTTGAGGAGGATCTTTTTAGCCTTTAATGGTAAGTTTCGCACCATGGGGTATGCTATACCATCCAGGCCCGGGGCGGTGTTTTCTGAGTTAGGTATTGCAAACTCTAGCTCTTGGAGTGTGAATGGTTCACAAGCCTGTCGGGAGTCTTCCGGTATCGGATCTTCATCCTGTATGTTGCCCAAGTCAATATTTTCTGGAACTGTAGGGGGGGCAAGGTTAGTCAGGAACTCTTCCATGCACTGGAGACTTTTGTATTCATGGTGTGTGTTCAGACCTTTGAGCTTTTTTATTTTAGACCATGTCCAGCTGATGCTAGCGTCTCTATTCAAGGATTCGCAGAAATTTCGCCAACTATTTCTTTTTTTTTCCTTGAAGTGTCTCTTGGCGGTGGCCGCCAAATTTTGAGCCAAAATAAGATTTTCTAGAGACGGGTGTCTATTGTACCTCCGAAAAGCCACTTGTTTTTGGTCCCAAATTGATTGGCATGTCTTGTCCCACCAATATTTTGGGTATTTGTTTGAAGGGGGAGGTGAGTTGTTAGGGCGACATACGGGAATACTTTTTTCAGCACCTAAATTAATAGCCTCGATTAAACCTTGGTAAGTGTCGGGGGGGTTGTGTAGAATCGCTTCTTCTACTTCCTCCGTGTATTTTCCCCAATCGGCTTGTTTGATTTTCCATTTTTTTTGAGTATGTGGTTTGGGAAATACCTGAGTTCGGGTTAGTTGTAAGGTAACCCATATAGCGAGGTGGTCTGATCCAAGGTTTTCATTAATGACATACCAATTTATTGATGGGGCTAGATCAGCCGTTGAGATAGTTAGGTCTATGGCTGATGGGTTCCTGCCGGGTAATCTCTTAAGAGTGGGCGTTCCGTCATTGGAGAAACACATTCCGTTATCGTTTAAGCATTCAACGAGAGCAATACCTGATCTGTCGTTGCTATGGGAACCCCAGGCCCTGTTATGGGCGTTGAAGTCCCCACAGACTATGGCAGGGAATGATTTAAATTGATCTAAAATGGTATGCCAGTCTTCGTTCGTGAATTTATTTTTGTCTTGTACATAGATTGACCCAATAACCACTGGTTGCGGCTCTACTATTACTTTTATGGCAACCACTTGGACTTCATCTTTGTCATTATTAATCACTATAGGAACGTATTTAGTGTTTTTGTGGACGAGGATAGCAGCACCCCCATATCCGTCATCTCTGTCGTCATGAATAATGTTATAATCGGGAATTTTTATAATTTGGTTCCTCCGAATCCAGGTTTCAGATAGAGTGACGATGTGGGGGCCTCTTTGCCTCATTATGACTTCTAGCGAATTTCGGTTGGATGTTATTGATCTTATATTTAACTGTAGTATTTTTAATTTATCTATGTTATTTGTGTTATAATTAGAAAGGGGAAAGTTAGTTTTGTTTGATAAATTTAAATTGTGAATCATACTGGATGAGGAGGGGTTAGTATTCCATGTCATTTTCGGGATTTCGATTTTTTTCCTCCATTAGTTTATCTACTATTTCTTGATTTTCGTTTACTAGTTTATACAATACGCTGCCTATTTCGTCAACGAGTTGTTTCGGTGTGAATTCGTGGGATCGGATGTTATTACTTAATGTCTCTAATTCAGAGACATATTTTTCGACTTGGGTCGTGGCGTGAGGGTTTTTGGGGGTCACCCGGGTGGGTGCTGTCCCTTTTCCCTGCGCCTTGAAGGTGGGGGGTTCGGCCCTTCTTGGACCACTTTGTTGCGGACGTTCCGTCCTTGTTAAGATTTTTCTATAATTTTTGCGCACTGTACCTTGTGGTTGGTTTAGAGCGGGGAAATTTTCTTCAACCTGGGGATTATCATTTAATGAGTTAAGGATTTCGAATTTGTTTGCCGACACAATCGATGCGTATGTCCTTTGTGTGACCTTTTTTTTATTTTCTTCCACCTTTGTGAGATAGACTTCACATTTTTTATCGTTCGACAAATGGTTTTTGGTGCACAAAACGCACACAGGTTCTTTGTCCTTGTGAGGGCAATCTGCTAGTAAATGCTCTTCTCCACACCTAAGGCACCTTTGCTTGCTGCGGCACTGTGCAGCGGAGTGGTTTAAGCGCAGGCACTTGCTGCACTGTCTAACTGAAGGAACATATGGATGGACTCGACAGAAACTACCATATATACTTAGCGACTCGGGAATATTTTGTCCTCGGAATCGGAAAATACATGTTTGAAGGATCGTAATTTTAATTTTATCGTTTAGGTTTTCATATTTCCTAAGACGTTCGACGGAGGTGGGAGGAATGCTCGAATGGACATTTTTAAGTATTTCGTCTTCTGATAGGCTCGTGTCCACGAACCGAACAACTCCTTTTTTAAATAGCAAGAATTCTGGGATGTACACCAATAACTTGTGTTCTTTTAAGATTTCACTCTCTGTAAGGTAATTGGCAATTTTCCCTGTTTTAGCTGTGATTTTCAAACGGTTTATCCCTGTAACACGTATTCCCTGGATATCTCCTTTTTGTAATTTAGGGTCTTGGAGTAGCCATTTGCCAAATAGCATAGTATGCGCTTTGCCAATGTTGCGATCAAGTGACTCGACGAAAACAAAAAATGGTCCGCTATCCTCTTCATTGAATCGGTTTAGAATCAACGATTCCCTAATTTCTTTTCTCCTTTGATCCCTTTCTGCTTGAACCTCGGCCTTATCTTTAATAATTGTTTTGTTGTAAGAGTCCGTGCCTAGATTATCCTCAAATGACCTTTTTTTCGGATTTATATTATTTTCGTTCGACCTTGGAAATTCAAATATATCTTCGAAAGTTGTCGAAATTACTTTTGGACCATTTGGACTCTCAGTATTGGTTGGGGGCCCATTCCCTGAGCCCCCGCTTGAGCCACTCATCACTGATCCTCCAGTGATAAGTGGTTAGATCTTATTATCCGCCACCAAAATCAAAAATCCTACCTTTTCGATGAACAATTAAGAAAATAGAAAAAAATTAAAAGAATATTTTACTTATGTTTGATAAAAAAAAAGATTTAAAATAAAATTGGGTCTTCTGTTTCAAACAAACGCTAGTTAATCCCCAGGAGCAAAACACGATACGATGTTCACCTTCCAAGAGATAAAACAAGACTGGCTACTAACTTCTAACTGCTATAAAAGCAATATCTGATTAAGTCCTTTTTAATGAGGGCTTTACTACTTCGTAAGCGTCTGCCAGAAGACTTTAATTCATTTTAAAACTTGTTTTTGGATTTTCAAACTTTCCTTATTAAAAAATATTATATTTTCAATTTTCTTTCAGGTGTGGATTCTTTGAAACTTATAAGACTGGCTGTACCTAAATACAAGCTGAGGGGCGAACTGGCGGTTCTCGAGTGCCTCTACGAGCTCGAAGGGGACACCCTGTACGCTGTCAAATGGTACAAGGAGAATGAAGAATTTTATAAATATGTGCCTAAACTAAACCCTTCTCAAACTTCGTATAAAGTGGAAGGGATTAAAGTAGATGTAAGTATTACATTTTATATAATATTTATCACTTTCTTTTAAAAAATCACAAAAAGTAGGGGCTACAAGTGACATCCCTGAGGAACACCTTTTTTTTTCTCTCTCTCTCTCTCTCTCTCTCACTCATATATATTTTTTCATTTCATATTTTGATAAACATTTTATTTTTAATAAAAAAGTAAATAGATAGATAGCGGATTCATCGTTTAAAAGGGGGAATTAACTAAAGTGCTCCTTTCGGGTTGGATGAAACCTCTGAATTTTGAGGACGCATTAATGTCATTGAGAGATGTCGGATCAATGCCGTTAGTGTGTTTCGGTTTATTAACATTGAATCAAAGGGTAGAGTCCCAGATTTAGGATTCAATACGCAAATTACCTTTGAGGGTTACAGAAGGTAATAAGCTGATCAATTTTCAAAAGTGACATCCCTGGGATCCTTTTGACTTTTGCTCTAACTTTTTGGGAATTTTCATTCAAATAAATGCTTTTCATTTCAACTCTGTCCAATTTAGCATATTTTTGATGCTTATTTGACATTCATGTATTTTCAGAAGAGTTTTTCGTTAAGAGAAATATTTTTTATAAATGTGGACTGTATCTTTTTTTAAAAAGTAAAAACGTTTTTAATTAAAATGGAGGCTACCTAACTTAATTTTTTTCTCGAAACTAAATCGATTTGAGGGGGTAGTATTATGTAAACATTTCACTAATTAACTTTGTCGTGGAGGGGCCTGTTTGTTGCGGTTTTCTTATTACAGGGTCCCCTCTTCCGACAACATATGGCCCCTAGTAATTTCACTTTATAAAACTCCTAATTACTATTTTTGTCTGGTTTTTAGCATCAGCTTTCCGACAATACGAAAGTCGCCTTGAGATCAGTCAATTTGAAGTCGAGCGGTGTTTACAAATGTGAAGTCTCAGCGGAAGGGCCTTCGTTTGCGTCTGCTCAAAAAGAATCGCGAATGGAAGTCCTCTGTAAGTATAAGACATCTTCAACCAGGTATGTGGGGATCTCCCCTGTTAGGGTTACGTTGGCGCCCCAAGGAGCGCTAGTGACGCTCGTTATTACACACGGACATCCACATCGGAAGGTTACGTTAACGCTTATATTTATTTTATTTAACTCATAATAAACATTTAATAATTATCGTGGATCATTTCCTTTCTTTATCCACAATTGGGGGTCCATTTATCCACAGGTATATTGTTTAGTGAACTTTAAAATAGTAACAAATGGATATCATTGAACTTAATATGTTGTTCTGGGACTTCTGGGGCTTTGTTGTAATAATTGATTGGAAATTCTTTGTCCGTCGGGATAAATTAGGTTTAGAGGGAAACTGCAATGGTTCGAAAGGAGGGGAACGCTTCGGATTAGTAAATGGCAGCCAAAGTTACAAAGGTTGACGTATTCCCTTTCAACTACTTTATCATTGTCCAGGATTCCCTGAGCCCAATCCACTTTAATTTTCAACCCTTTATCCCTTATTTTCTTTCTTATAAGCCAATTAAAATTCAATTTTTTGTCTTTTTATCGCACAGTGGGGTCTTTTATATGAAAATAACGAAGTGTCCATAAATCATTTGACGTTTAGTAATGTGAAGGGGCGGATCTGACAGGCGATTTCACATAGAGACGAAACAACCCTTCAATTTATTCCGCGAAAGACGTTTTTTTATATGCCAATAAAGGGTCCTTGAAGAGAAATTCAAATATTTAGAGTTTCCCTATTAATTATGTGATAAACTGTCAGCTTAATCTGATTGAGAGTCTTCACTTTTATCGGAAAAGGAAGCCTTAATTGGGAAAGACAGTGAATAGGTGGCACTTGTACGTTTTTATAATACAACCTATATATCAATTAGGATAATGACGTCAATTTTAGGCATAAAGGAAATTTTCCATAACAATTACGAACCTTAAAATGTTTTATCTGATCCACAGATTTAAAACGTCACCATATCTGTGGGTAAAAAATGTGTTGAAAACTAAATAAATAACGTAAGCTGAAAGGTGATGCTAAAAAAAAAATGTCATCCACTTTTCCCTCTCCGGTTCGTGTGAAATATGGAGGGGTGTTTTAACACCGTGGCTAAAAAGCTGGCAAAATCCGACAAATATGACATGGAAGAGGGGTGGAAGTGTTCGGTGTCGGGTAGAGGGCGGAAAGGGGGATTTAACGGGTTCGGGAGCAAGAGGATTTTCAATTAGAGTCACCGTAGGGGAGGAGGGGAAGCCTGGACAAGGGTAGTTTCGGGCCTCCTCGATCGGGGGAATTACGTGCCAGGAGAGTGAAGAGAGAGCCACTTGAAGCCCTTGCTATGGAAATTAGGGGGAGGTGACAAGTCCCGCTTATTAGCCTGTTAAGAACCAGGTCCATTCTAAATTTTGCGCTTTTCTTCTGTTTTCAGATATGCCCGCACACGGTCCGCATATTACGGGAGCGAAGAAACAATACGAAATCGGTGACAGGCTCAGTCTCAATTGTACTTCTGGAAAGTCGTATCCCGCTCCTGATTTACAGTGGTACATAAACGAAGAACAAGTAAGTAGTCTGGGATTTCTGCAAATGGTCAAAGCATTATAAACCCGCACATCATGTGGCCACAATGAGGCTTCCACATCCATCTATCGGTGGCCCACATATCCATACATAGGTGGCCTCTACATTCATCTATAGGTGGCCTCCACATCCATCTATGGGTAGCCTCCACGTCCACCTATAGGTGGCCTCCACGTCCACCTATAGGTGGCCTCCACGTCCATCGATAGGTGGCTCCCACGTCCATCGATAGGTGGTCTCCACGTCCATCGATAGGTGGCCCCCACGTCCATCGACAGGTGGCCTCCACGTCCATCGACAGGTGGCCTCCACGTCCATCTATAGGTGGCCTCCACGTCCATCTATAGGTGGCCTCCACGTCCATCGATAGGTGGCCTCCACGTCCATCTATAGGTGGCCTCCACGTCCATCGATAGGTGGCCTCCACGTCCATCGATAGGTGGCCTCCACGTCCATCGATAGGTGGCCTCCACGTCCATCGATAGGTGGCCTCCACGTCCATCGATAGGTGGCCTCCACGTCCCTCCATAGGTGGCCTCCAAGTCCATCTATAGGTGGCCTCCACGTCAATCTTTAGGTGGCCTCCACGTCAATCTATAGGTGGCCTCCTCGTCCATCGATAGGTGGCCTCCACGTCCATCGATAGGTGGCCTCCCACGTCCATCGATAGGTGGCCTCCACGTCCATCGATAGGTGGCCTCCACGTCCATCGATAGGTGGCCCCCACGTCCATCGATAGGTGGCCTCCACGTCCATCGACAGTTGGCCTCCGCGTCCATCTAAAGGTGGCCTCCACGTCCATCTATAGGTGCCCTCCACGTCCATCTATAGGTGCCCTCCACATCCATCTATAGGTCACCTCCGCATCCTTCGATAGATGGCCTCCACATCCATATATTGGTAGTCCACACATCCATCTACTGATGACCTTTACATCCTTCTATTGCACGTATAGATACTAGCGTTCTCATTCGAAGCAAATAGGGAAGCGCCAGCTTTGTTAATTTGAATAATGAATAGAAGGCATCTCAAGCATAAAATTGATAATTTAATATTGGATAGGGATTGTATTACAGTATATCGATTTCAAAATGCTAAATATGCATTTTTCGGACGGGGCCTCTTACCGGAGTTCTTAGTCATAGGGGTTGGGCATATTGAGTTACGGAATAGGGGTCGGATTCGTGTTCCCTTGGTCCTGAAGGCCTCCCTTCTCAAATTCTTTGTCTTCATATCCAGCTGACGTTACTTTCCACCGTAATAAGATATAGGAGGGACCCTATTTGTTTCAATAGAGAGCATCCTTTTCCCCCTGTACTGGCAGAAACTTTTTTATTTTGAAACGGATCAAACGGATTTAATGGAGGTAGTTGAACGTTTATAGAGAAAGAGAGGGTTTTTATTTGACATGACGACCCAATTAACCACCCCTCCTACCACCTGCGCAAACAGTCGCTATGACATTAAAGCTACCTCTCGACGGGAACCTCGTACGTCAAACATTGGATAATTAATCAAAAAACAGCACGTGTCGCATTAAAAATTGAAAAAGGCTGATTAACATCGAATATTTAACGAAAATTTAAGACGATTTTTTTTTTTTCTCAGGTTTCAGAAAACGAAGGAGTTTTTCGATATCCGAGCTCTGTACACGCTCATGGATTGGTGACCGCCGCGTTGGGCCTTTCGATGACGGTAATGCCATACCACTTCAAAAATGGCGCCATGAAACTCCGATGTGTCGCTAGCCTTTCGCCCGTTTTATGGCAAGGAGACCGCGAAAGCGTCGTTCAAAGCAACGCCCCCCTTTTAGACAACAGAGAAGCCTCTTTTCTCGGTAAGAAAAAATATAGGTAGGGCTTCTGTAAATGGAAAAATTCGGAAAGCCAAAATATGAATTTTCGAAAATTTTCAAATAATATATCGATTCTTATGTAAAATTGGATGATAAATACAATGGAATTAATTAAAAATTTATAATACCAATATATTTCGAATTATCGCCAAAAAACAGCATTTTGAACTAAGTAAACTACCCTAGGAAAAATTTTATCGTCAAAAACAACATTATATTCGTACTTAGCACCCAAAAAAACCTATAAATATTAAGTTTTTTAAGATAAAAAAAAAAAATTATTTTTTCTTATAATCTAAACAACAATAGTTGAAAAGCTAGTGATCTTTGAGTCGATTTTTGAGAGTGAAGGAGTCATCTGAGGGTTTTTTATACCTAAGCAAATTCGATAGCCCTTTAAAAGAGCTTTCGAACGGTGTAATAGCAAATATTCATCAATATTTCAGGAAGTTATAAAATCTGCAAGTTAAAAGCAAAATTTCGCTTCTCTATTTTGACCATTTCAGGCCTCAAAAAACTAGGGGAAAACATTTTTTTTTTTTATTCTCAACAAAATTTAAAACCTTAACGTTTTTTGGCGTGTTGAGTACGAATACAATGTTGTTTTTGACGAGAAAATTTTTTCTGGGGTAGTTTACTTAGTTCCAAATGCTGTTTTTTGGCGATAACTCAAAAATTATTGGTCTTAAATTGTTTTAATTGATTTTATTGTATTTCTCGTTCTATTTTACATTAGAATCAATATTTCATGTGTCAATTTTCCAAAAATTCATATTTATGCATAAATCCTCATCACTAGGATACCAATTAACAACGTTATATATAAAATTTAAATTTTTCACATTCAATATTGTTGAAAAAATAAAAAAAAAAAATATGTATATAGCATCATCCATTATACAGTAAAATAATAAAAGTTCCAGGTATCAAAAGCAAAAATTGCTTTTATACTATTTGAAAAGCTTTAAATGGGAGAGATTCCATTACCTCTCAATAATACTAAAGCTTTATTAATTTCCACAGAAACCAATTATGTTTATATTTCAACATTCAGCTATTTACGCTTAATTTTATCTCTATGAAGTTAAAATAGTTACACTTGACGAATTTTTTGATATGATTCGTAATTTGATCACGTAAAAGTCTAGCTTGTTTTTAGGTTCTTTCTATGTTTTACTAACAAAAAAAATCTTTTCTAAAACCCTTAGTGGAATTAATGCGATTAAAAATAATGCTCTCGGGCATGTGGTGAGACTCGAGTGAGCATTGTAGTCACGTCTGGGTAATGCAGAGCCGCCACGTAATCCAGCCGGGTGGGAGGGTGGGAAGCCTAAAGCATGTTACAACAATTAGGGGCTACAAGCTTTCCAAAAGCAGAATGTATTAAGCCCGACTCCTCATAGGGCTGTTAATTCAAACACCCCCCACCGCCACAACATTTCAACGTTTAAAACAATCATTTTTCGCATTTTTTTCAGTGAGAGGCGGCTGTGAAAAGACACTCGGAAACACTTTTTTGTCGATCGTATTCCTCATCGTGCTACTTCAAACGTGATCCGTTTCTAAAAGTAAAATCTGGCCCTGTAAATTTTTAATCTTAACCCATTTAAATTACGAAAAAAATATCTGTCAAGAGGAAATTGAATATTTTATAATGTAAATACTAAATGTCATGATAAATTATGAAAATTTTAAAAAATATTGAATTAAATATTGTATTTATTTCATTTTATTTTTTTGAAAAAATAAGTGTGGAAAACTTTCAATGTAAATAAACAATTCCAATGTTGAATTTGTTTTATTGTGTCCTTTTCAATTGAATTTAAAGGTCTTTTTTTACCATCGATATAATATGAAAAATTGATAAACAAAATAAACGTTATGTGGAATGTGGAGAACTCCCTCACAAGGTAAATCTTCGAAAATTGAAATTCTATAGGTATTTAGGAGACAAAGAAAGTTTACCATTGAAACAAATCAAAAGAATTTCTATTTACATACTTAGATAAATGATCTCGTCATTCAGGATTTTGTTTTTGTGGATGGACTTTCTCTGTGGGTATGCCTGAAAGAGGGATCTTCTCGTCTGAATCCGCCTAAAAGTGGGTATATCTCGTCAGAATCTGTCTAAAAGGGATATTTGTTTTCAGAATCTGCCTAAAAGAGGGTATTTTTCATTAGGATCTGCCTAAAAAACGGTCTTTCTTGCCAGGGTATGCATAAAAGTTGGCCTTTCTTGTCGGAATCTGGCTAAAAGTTGGTGCTTATCCACAAAATTTGCCTAAAAGTGGATCCTGCTCGTCAGAATCTGCCAAAAAGGGACATTTCTCGTCAGAATCTGCCTAAAATGGGTATTTCTGATCAGGACCTGTCTTAAAAAAAGGGTCTTTCTCCTCAGGGTATGGCTTAAAGTTGGCCCTTCTCGTCAGAATCTGCCTAAAAGTGGGTCCTTATCGTCAGAATCTGCCTAAAAGTGGGTCCTTATCGTCAGAATTTGCCTAAAAGTGGATCCTTCTTGTCAGAATCTACCTAAAAGGGATATTTCTCGTCAAAATCTGCCTAAAAGTGGGTATTTCCCATCAGGATCTGCCTAAAAAAAAGGGTCTTTCTCGTCAGGGTATGGCTAAAAGTTGGCCCTTCTCGTCAGAATGTGCCTAAAAGTGAGTCCTTATCGTCTGAATTTGCCTATAGGTAAGGTGTATTTGTCTTCAGAATATGCCTAAAAGTGGGTGTCATCAAGATCTGCCTAAAATTTGGCCCTTCTTTTCAGAATCTGCCTAAAAGTGAGTCCTTATCGTCTGAATCTGCCTAAAAGTGGGTCCTTATCGTCAGAACTTGCCTAAAAGTGGGTCCTTCTTGTCAGAGTCTACCTAAAAGGGATATTTCTCGTCAAAATCTGCCTAAAAAAGGGTCTTTCTCGTCAGGGTATTCCTAAAAGTTGGCCCTTCTCGTCAGAATGTGCCTAAAAGTGAGTCCTTATCGTCTGAATTTGCCTAAAAGTGGATCCTTCTTGTCAGAATCTACCTAAAAGGTATATTTCTCGTCAAAATCTGCCTAAAAGTGGGTATTTCTCATCAGGATCTGCCTAAAAAAAGGGTCTTTGTCGTCAGGGTATTGCTAAAAGTTGGCCCTTCTCGTCAGAATCTGCCTAAAAGTGGGTCCTTATCGTCAGAACTTGCCTAAAAGTGGGTCCTTCTTGTCAGAGTCTACCTAAAAGGGATATTTCTCGTCAAAATCTGCCTAAAAAAGGGTCTTTCTCGTCAGGGTATTCCTAAAAGTTGGCCCTTCTCGTCAGAATGTGCCTGAAAGTGAGTCCTTATCGTCTGAATTTGCCTAAAAGTGGATCCTTCTTGTCAGAATCTACCTAAAAGGTATATTTCTCGTCAAAATCTGCCTAAAAGTGGGTATTTCTCATCAGGATCTGCCTAAAAAAGGGTCTTTCTCGTCAGGGTACTTATTCCTAAAAGTTGGCCCTTCTCGTCAGAATCTGCCTATAAGTGGGTCCTTATCGTCAGAATCTGCCTAAAAGTGGGTCCTTCTTGTCAGAATCTACCTAAAAGGGATATTTCTCGTCAAAATCTGCCTAAAAGTGGGCAGTTCTCATCAAGATCTGCCTAAAAAAAAAAGGGTCTTTCTCGTCAGGGTATGGCTAAAAGTTGGCACTTCTCGTCAGAATATGCCTAAAAGTGGACTGCTTATCGTCAGAATTGGCTATTTTTTGTTTTCAGAATATGCCTAAAAGTTGGTATCATCAAGATCTGCCAAAAATTTGGCCCTTCTTGTCAGAATCTGCCTAAAAGTGGGCCCTTCTCGTCAGAATCTGCATAAAAGTGGGCCCTTATCGTCATAATTTGACTAAAAGGGATATTTTTCATAAGGATGCGCCTAAAAAATGGTCTTTCTGGTCGGTGCATACCTAAAAGTGGGCATTTCCTCTTCAGAATCTGGCTAAAAGTGGGTCCTTGTCGTCAGAATTTGCCAAAAAAAAAAAGGTATTTTTCGTCTGAATCTGGCTAAAAGATGTCCTTTGTCGTCAGGATATGCTAAAAGTGTTTTCTTCTCGTCAGAATCTGCCAAAAAGGGACATTTCTCGTCAGAATCTACCTAAAAGGGCTATTTTTCGTCTGAATCCGCCTAAAAGTGGACATTTCTTGTTAGAATCTGGCTAAAAGTGGGTCGTTCTCGTCAGAATCTGGCCAAAAGTGGGTCCTTCTAGTCAGAACCACCTGAAAGGGGCATTTCTCGTCAGAATCTGCCTAAAAGTGGGTATTTCTCGTCATAATTTTAAGTCAGTTTGTCATAAAACTGCAGCAATAACACCTTATCAAGGCATGAACCAAGTTTACTCGTTCAATTTGAAGCCCTTTCAAATTTTAAATAACTTTTCAACTTTTCATCCAAAACTACAAAAACATCAAAATTCTCTTTTTGACGCCATGATGTGATCAGCATACGAAAGATGGAAGTTTTTGATTTTTTTTAATTATCTCGAAAACAGTGAGTCAACAAAGAAAAGTAATAAGTATCAACAAAAACCTTGAACTAAAGTTCTACTTCAATGTCTTCACTTCATAATTTGGCAGATATTCTACAGTCTTTCAGGCAGATGATATATTATTAGGAATTAGATGTTGCATTGCGGTCTATGGAAGGATTTGATTTATTTATGTAACTATGAATGATTTATTATCTACTGTTTGGAAGACAAGGGAACAAAGGATGGTAAGACACGTGTTCTCACACTAAAGGGTCCCCCCCTTCGCGGCAATCTGCATCCTCCAATAATATGCAAATATTTTACGTTCGCCACCCTTGTAGCCCAGAGTCGCAATTAACATGTTATTAGCCTGTATCCCTCCCTTCCCGCAGTGTACACAGCACCCTACGGACAAATAGCTCCACACAACACTTACCTTGCTAATTCATTACTATGCCTCCGCCCATCCCTTAAACCCACCCTCACCCTCTTTCACCCGGTAATCCGGCAAAAATCTCTCCACCTCTTATTAAAATGCTCCCGAAAATCCAGGAGGAATACGAATTAGACGCTTTAACGTATTCAGTACGTGTTTTCCGTTTTAAGTGGAGTCGAGGAAGCTGTTAAAATTGTATAATAGGCCGACTTAAGACTGATTTATTAGAAAAAATATATTTTTTTTAATTCCACCAAGTTTGCTAACTTTTATCTTCTTGGCAACCTATGGAAGAGGTTACCAATTAGGAAGTTATCTAATCTAATTGGTTTGGAAGAAACCTCCAGGAATCACAAAGAAATAAATGGTATAGCCATATAAAGGGGTAAAAAGTCCCCTCCAACAAATTTTATCGAGAAAAAATGATTTTTTTAAATTTTACTAAGTGTGCGAGAAAAGATGTCAAAAAGTTTTTTCCTCGTTTTGGGCACTAAAAATGGTCGATTTTTTTTTTTCTGAAAAACGCATTCTTTTTGTTTCGGAAAACTCTAGACTTATACGAGAGCACTTTTTCGGAAAAAAATTTTCTTCCGGAAAATCGAGAAACAAATTTTCTGGGAAAAACATTTTTCAAAAAAACCAGGTACACGTTTTGTAGGGTACGACGAGCTGTTTCCAAATCTGTTAATAATTTCAAAATCGGTTAAAAAACGCAGTCGCAATCGCTGTTACAAGATTTAGACTGTCACAAACAAGAGTTAGACGGAGCGCCCGTTAGACCTCTCTGATGGGGTGGGTGTTATTAAATCATCCGCTAGTGTTTCGGGCGCTATGGAGCATATCGGCCGCAATGTATCAAATCTTTAGGCAGTAATATTTTGATACCCTGTAAATTTCGACCTTTAACCGGTAGTGGTCAGGAGCGTATTTTCGGTTTCTCCAATAGTACAAAAAATTGACTTTGTTTAAGAAAAATGTAACTTACTTTTTAAGTGAAGTGATTAATGATACACGTCCTGTAAATTTCCTTTTTTTCGACTTTTATTGTTTTTGTCATAAAAATTATGATTTTCAAATTTTTGTTATTTTCAAAAAAATTGAAAACTTGGCGACCTATATTAATGTATTCTAAAACTAAAATTCAAATGAAATTTTTCAAAAAAACCAACAGTTTTTTCAGGACATTGGAGAAAAACATCAAAGAAAAATGCGGTATAAGGGGCCCTTAAAGCCATCTTGCATTCTATTTGAAGCATTTTCTTGTCCAAAACATGATTTGTTATCATAGATGCATTGTACACTAACTAGTTTATTTGAGTCATTGATTGATATGTATAATCAAAGCATTAGATATCAAAGGATTAGTGCATACGTCGACTTATCCATGACATTAGTTTACCTAATCAATACGTCAAGTATAATATTATGCATAACAATAGAATTAAAGTTTATTAATTTTCATTTATTATACTTGTTTTCCTCATGTAGCTGGAATAGTTGATTTAGCCTATAAAAGGTTTTTTATTGTGAAAAATAAGGTTTTTCCTTGTTAAAACCCTTACTGAATGCATTATGGTACACGACTGTCCATCCATCATCCCGTGCGTGTACATCGTTAGCTTTTATATCTTCCCCACTTCTTTTAAGCCGCAGTTAGCCGAGTATGAAGATACGAAGGGAAAAAAAATTCTTGATAAAAGAAGACAAAAAGTGAGGTCAAGTAGGGTGGCCATTTTGGTCTCAAAATCATTTTGTAACAGATTGTACCTGTGAGCTACGTGACCGTTTACATAAAAGAAAAAGGGCGTAAAAGTTTCTTTTTTGAAGCGTTTTCTTTTAAACGGGAGAATATTGAAAAGTTGAAATTACGGTTCCCGACGGTTAGAATAAGAATGGCGTTTAGGAAAAGATGAAGAAAAAGGGAAAATGGGGGTCAATATAATATTAAGAGTTCATAAACTCGTTAACTTTAGGTCTTTTTTCTTGCTCAAAATGAGCATTTGATTCAAATCAAAAACGAATAAAGATAAGTAGTCCATCTTCTTCTACTAAACCCTAAGACTTCAAGGTGTATTATCTTTCGGAAAAATTAAGAACCATTTTAGATTTGAAGTATCCTAACAACCCTTAAACTATCAATAGTGATTCATTTTCAAACATCCTCTACTGCATCCCAAACTTTTTCAAACTGCGCCCCCCTTTTAAACTAATAAAACCCTTGCCCCCCCCCCATCATCCCCCAAAGGAATTTTAGGTTATAAAATGTTGATTTTGAGGTTTTTGACAAAATAAATTGCACTAAGAAACGTTGATTTTAAGATTTTTGACAAAAAAATTGGCTCTTATAACCTTGAGTTTGAGGTTTTTAACGAAAAGTTATCATTTAAAGTTGATTTTGAAGGTTTTTGACGAAAATTTGGCTTTACAAATGTTGATTTTGAGGTTTTTGACCAAAATTAGGCTTCATGAATGTTGATTTTGAGGTTTTTAGACCAAAATTGGGCTTTGCAAATGTTGATTTTGAGGTTTTTCACGAAAATTTGGCTTCATAAATGTTGATTTTGAGGTTTTTGACCAAAATTAGGCTTCATAAATGTTGATTTTGAGGTTTTTGACGAAAATGTGGCTTTACCAATGTTGATTTTGAGTTTTTTTTTTAACCAAAATTAGGCCTCATAAATGTTGGTTTTGAGGTTTTTGACGACAATGTGGCATTATAAATGTTGATTTGGAGGTTTTTTTTTTACGAAAATTAGACTTTAAAAATGTTGATTCTAAGGTTTTTGACGAAAATTAGGCTTTTTAAATGTTGATTTGGAGGTTTTTGGACGAAAATTAGGCTTCATAAATGTTGATTTAGAGGGTTTTTGACCAAAATTGGGCTTTACAAATGTTGATTTTGAGGTTTTTTGACGAAAATTAGGCTTTACAAATGTTGATTTCGAGGTTTTTGGACAAAAATCAGGCTTTTAAAATGTTGATTTTGAGGTTTTTGACGAAAATTTGGCTTTTAAAATGTTGATTTTGAGGTTTTTTAACCAAAATTAGGCTTTAAAAATGTTGATTTTGAGGTTTTTGACGAAAATGTGGCTTTAAAAATGTTGATTTTGAGTTCTTTTTACCAAAATTAGGCTTCATAAATGTTGATTTTGAGGTTTTTGACGAAAATGTGGCTTTACAAATGTTGATTTTGAGTTTTTTTTACCAAAATAGCTCAAAATGTTGGTTTTGAGTTTTTGACGACATGTGGCATTATAAATGTTGATTTGGAGGTTTTTGGACTAAAATTAGGCTTCATAAATGTTGTTTTAGAGGGTTTTTGACCAAAATTGGGCTTTACAAATGTTGATTTTGAGGTTTTTCACGAAAATCTGGTTTCATAAATGTTGATTTTGAGGTTGTTTGACGAAAATTAGACTTTACAAATGTTGATTTCGAGGTTTTTTTGGCAAAAATTAGGCTTTTTAAATGTTGATTTTGAGGTTTTTGACAAAAATTAGGCTTTTAAAATGTTGATTTTGAGGTTTTTTAACCAAAATTAGGCTTTTAAAATGTTGATTTTGAGGTTTTTCACCAATTATTGTTAGGGATGTTTGCAACAACAACAAAAAAACAAAAAAAAACTAGAGCTTGCCCACGCCCCCCTGTTTGGGAACCATTGATCTATTCCTTCTCCCGGAGTTGGGACCGGGCTTGGGAGTTTGAGCGCGTTTTAAGGCCTACTGACACTCCCGAAAGCCTTCTTTCCATATCATACTTTCTTTGGTGACCAGTTACCTCACTATGAAAATTGATTAGGTTGATAAAAAATCTGACTTTTCCTGACTTTAATAAAATAGATAGAATAGACCTAAAAGCAAAAAAACCATAATATTTTTCTATTATTGTAGAATCAATATCCTCCCCTCTTATCGGTTTCACACCTGGTATCCCACGAATGAAGCCTTCGAACCCCACGTTGAAAAGGACAGAGGGGGGAAAACCGTATTTCACATATAGTCCGAACGTGGGAGGTTGGTGGGGAGGGGGAGGGGATGCTGAAATTAATTGGGACCAATTGTTGTCACTATTGGAAAGGGGAAGGTAATTTCATCAACGTCACATACTTCTGCTACTCTTTTATTTTGGTTCATCAAACTCCTTTTAAAAGGAAATCTAAAATTGAAAAGTTTCATCTTGCGGTTTCCTACACGTGGGGAAGGTGGTTTTCTTCACGTGTCGATATTTGGGAGACGAGACAAGGCAAACACGTCAATCATCCAACCAAGTGTTGTTTAAATATTGGCTTGTTTTCCGCTTTCCCCTTATGTCACGTCATAAAACTAGAATTTTTATATGCGGTTTTTGTTTCTTTCACGGTTGCCAAGGAAGGGAGTGAATTAGAGGGGCGTATAAAGTTTTCCCGTTATCCGTGCGGAGTCATAAATTGGGCAATTGTGAGAGTCGACGCTTTATAAAGTTTTTGTCGCCCTTGAGGGGCTTCGGCCAGGGGCACCGCGCGGCTTTCCCGGCCAAGGCTCCGGCTAACACGCCCTGATTAACTTAGAGTCTAATGAGAGCCGGATTGGAATTCATGCGCTCATGGGAGCCGGATTAATCATAGGAGGGAAAGGAGCTGTTCATTAGTGGGACATAACTCCCCAGGCTTCCCACGGGACTCATAAACAACTCGAGCGACCCCCCAACAAACTGGTCAACAGGTGACGTCTCAAAGAATCCATTCAAAAATCCAAAATATTGTTTAAAAAAAATGTTTTTCATCTTTTTTGATAAATAGAAGATAACTTGAAGGAGTCCAGTGACACTTTTATTTATTACTGGAGGAGAAAGAGCCTGTGTCTCATCACAAGTTGACTAATGCCCTTCAGAAACCCACTTATTGATAACAGACACTCTTTTTCCCTTCCCCGAAAGGTTTCGGGAACGAAAACAGGTGTCCGGTCACCTGGACAATTTGACGGTGACAAATCGTAGCGCGGGCAACTCACTAGAAAAGTGTCCCATTGTTATTTAAGAACATACGCTCTCCGAGAAAGACGTCCATTTGTCAGGCAAAGAGAATGTTATCATTTGTCAATAAAGGGAGCTATAAATCCGTCTTGTCGTCCCTTCAGCTCCAACGTTCCCTAATAATTCTCAGTGATGACGCCATTTCTCAAGCAGCCCCCAGGTGGTTTTCCAAAGCTCTCGAATCATTCAGCCATTATCTGTCGCGCTCCCGACGTTTAATCACACGCCGGCGCCTTTTTTTTTATTTCAATCTATGCCCTCTATGGGAATATAAAAGACTCGAAACTCTGATTTCCTCTCTAGTTCATGCAAGAACAAACATGCTCGTATAACTGCCTCGACGCTCAAACCATGTTAAATTTAATTTGCGAGAACAAGTTGCTCCTGGCAACTTAATTAATTGTGTCTCGTCTCGTTTCAAACTAAGAAGAACCACATAGTCAAATATAGTTCAAAAGTGTGGAAAATTGAAAAACAAATTTGGATACATTTCCAACTTTCAAGGATCAAATTACGTTCAAAGTGGTATCGATAAATCCAAAAATAATAGTAAAGTAGTTGGACTACCACCAAAGCTAAGGTTGTGAGTAAAAGTATCACATAAAGAAGGATTTCTGGAGGCCTTACAATGCACTCCCAAGCCCGGCCCCAACTCCGGGGGAAGGTAGTATACAGGGTGTCCCAGCTAGGTGGACACCAGACTTTTGACATGACGAAAAACTATCGAAGTAAACTAATTTTAAGCCATGAATCGATTAGCATCGATAACTTTTAGATCTGATTAGCTTGGTATTTCGAGTATAGTACGAATCTGAAGTCGAAAATATGGTTTTTACCATAAGGCAGTTAGGGTCGTTCTGGAGCACTCTGTATGTCAGATCCAAAAGTTATCGATGCTAATTGATTCCTTGCTCAAAATTAATGGGGGTTTACTTGGATAGGTACTTTTTTCATCAGGTCGAAAATTTGGCGGATAAACGGCTGGTCCACCCTACATCAAAGCTATCTGTGGATGTTCGTGTATATTTGGAAGGGAAGAAAGGGCTGGCTCAGACATGTCCCAAAATGATGCAGAACTCCATTGGTATTGGTAGGTGGCAGTGGGTATGGGTAGGTAAGGGGTAGGTATTGGTAGGTGATGGGGGGTTATTGATAGGTGAGAGTAGGTATTGGTAAGAGAGGGTAGGTAAAAGGTAGGGTATTGGTATGTGAGGGGGGTATTGGTAGGTGAGGGGAGGTATGGGTAGGTAAGGGGTAGGTATTGGTAGGTGAGGGGTAGGTGAGGGGTAGGTGAGGGGTAGGTGAGGGGTAGGTGAGGGGTAGGTGAGGGGTAGGTGAGGGGTAGTTGAGGGGTAGGTGAGGGGTAGGTGAGGGGTAGGTGAGGGGTAGGTGAGGGGTAGGTGAGGGGTAGGTGAGGGGTAGGTGAGGGGTAGGTGAGGGGTAGGTGAGGGGTAGGTGAGGGGTAGGTGAGGGGTAGGTGAGGGGTGAGGTGAGGGGTAGGTGAGGGGAAGGTGAGGGGTAGGTGAGGGGTAGGTGAGGGGTAGGTGAGGGTAGGTGAGGGGTAGGTTAGGGTTAGGAATGGGTAGTTGAGGGGTAGGTGAGGGGTAGGTTAGGGGTTGGTGAGGGGTAGGTGAGGGGTTGGTGAGGGGTAGGTGAGGGGTAGGTGAGGGGTAGGTGAGGGGTAGGTGAGGGTTAGGTATGGGTAGGTGAGGGGTAGGTATGGGTAGGTGAGGGTAGGTATGGGTGGGTGAGAGTAGGTATGGGTAGGTGGGGTATTTGTAGGTAAGGGGTATGTATTGATAGGTGAGGGGTATTGGTAGGTGAGGGGAGGTATTGGTATGTGAGGGTAGGTATGTGTAAGTAAGGGGTATTGTTAGCTGAGGGTTATGTATTGATAGGTGAGGGGTATTGGTATGTGAGGGGAGGTATTGGTTGGTGAGGGTTGGTATGGTAGGTAAGGGTGGTATTGGTAAGTGAGGGTAGGTATGGGTAGGTAAGGGGTATGTATTGGTAGGTGAGTGTTGTAGGTAAGGGTAGGTATAAGTAATGAAGGGATATGTAATGGTAGGTGAGGTGGTATAATAGCATTCAAATGTATACTCATTGGTAGCATTTTAACATTCACAAAAGAACAGTCTCCACAAAAATCAACTTTTCACAATACCTATCCAAAGTCATCCTGTAATAACTCTTCCAACAATCTCACCCTATGACCTCAAAAAGCAATAGTTATTTTAGAAACAGAATTCAACCCTAGATCACCTAATTTTAAACTACCATAACATTATGTAAATGATATTAATAAGGGTAAAATAATCCGGTTGAATGTAAACGAGTAAAATTAATTTGACGTTGATATTGGCTTGTTATTGAATCATTCAGTGTCATCAAAGCTTAAAAACAAATATGTATAAATGAAAACGTGGAAATACGTCTGTTTTTATAAAGGATCATTAATTTTCTCTGTTTGCATTCAACGAAGTTTAAATAAACGTTTGGAATGATTTGATATCGGACATTGAAAATCGTAAATAAAAAGATGTTGAAAATGTTGGAACAAAGGCGGACGGCGTATTGCGGCACCTACATCGCCTCGGGGCCTCGCATTAAATTTTATTAGGAAAGGGGAGGGTGAATTCAGTTAGAAAATGTCTAAGCGAATCTTGGATTTAGTAGGTCCATAAGGGCGAGTTGGTGTCGGTCCAAGGGCCTAGATATGTATCAGACAAGCCCCCCTTTGCCAATTCTTTTCTTCCTTATCTCCCATCGCCTCCAGACGCTTGATTTATCACTTCTTAAAGGCTGAAGGAAAAAAAAATTAAAATAAAACTATTTTATAAATAATTCAGGATGTGGCTTTGAAATAATGATCAATGACGACAGAAAAAGAAGAATGCAGCCATCAAAATTCCAACTTTAATGGATTCTAAAGGATGAGGAGTAGTTTGAGGGCCGCTATGGGTTTTTTGTGCTCAGCCCATTGATTATAATAGCAAGCTATCCAGTGATTAACACGCCAAGATATAACCAACTGCCAGAAACTGCTTGTTCATTGGAGGAAGCTGAATATCACAATGCTCCATATTTTAGGGAGCCCTGAATCGATCCTTTTATCAGTTATTATGCTCCGTTAAGGATATTCGTGGGGCATCTCTTCCAAAGCCTTCATTTCTCAGATGCTTATTATAACAAGCCATAGTGACTACCCCTGTATAAGAATATACTTGCCTGCTTGCATTGCAAATAATAACCCTTATAGAGATGCTCAATTAGAGTGATCCTTTAGATCTAACGCTATCCCATCACTTCCCCACCTCTCACCTACCTCAGCTATTATCCAACCTCAATTTAACAGTGTTTTCTGTAGGTGAAAATCAGTTGATTTTGATGTACTCTTTTATTGGATTACATATAATAAAAGAGAAGAATCGCTGAACGATTTAAAATCAAGCTTAGTCACAAGTTGAAAATTGAGGGTAAAACGCTAAAGGATTTTCTCAAATATATGCAAGTTAGTTATAAAATTCAATGAGAACCTCCCTTTCCGATTTTCATGAAGGGGGAATCTCCTAACAAGGAGTATTCTAACGAACAAGCTACTTCATTTACGTCCGTTTCCCAATTTTTAATAAATAGAAAGACCTCACAGGTCAAAAAAACAATTTTTTAAACACAATGCAAAAAGATAATTTCTTGTGTTAATTATTTTTACAAAATGTTAGTCCATTTAAAAAGAAGGGAAGGGAACATTATAAAAGGAGATAACTTCCACCCTAAGAAAATAAGCCTGAAAAGGGAATACTTAATCAAAATCCTTTTTGCGGAAGGGTGCACAATGCCCCCCTTCTCCTTTTAAGTCATAAAGTACCGTGGGCAATGTACTATGAGACGGTTAGATAGACACTAAGGAATTCCCTATTTACGGAATATCATCTTCGAAGGGACAATAGCCTATAAAAATCTCCTTCGTAGATAAAAAAGAAGGAAAAGTATAAAATACATAATTAAAAAAATGTCAAGGATCAATGGTTTTTATGTCGTAGGACGGTTTCGTGATATGAATATTTTCGTCCTTTCCTTCAGACCTAATCAATCGCAGCGACCCTTCTAGAATATGAAACCTTTGTTATAGGAAATCAATATTTTGAGGGATAGAATTAGAAAGTTGAAAACATTCAATTAAGACGTTTTTTTGATAGCCAAATGTTGAAAAATTGCTTTTTGATTGGAGAAGGGACGTGTATTGAATAAGGTGTCTTTTGAGGGGAAGTTGAGATGTCGGTCTGTGCCAGATGCCTTGAAGATTAGAAGGGAAAAGGGGAACTTGGGAGCAGAAGGACGAAAACGGTGGGCGGGAAGGAGTGAAACGTTGCGTGAAGTGTTATTAAAAGTTAATGATACGGCACAAACATCGCCCTTCCTGGTCCTGAAAAGGGGCAGGGGGAAAAAGGGAAAATCTCAAACCTCTCGATGTGTGTCTGTATTGTTTTTGGATTATTTCTACACCGTTGCTTCTCCTAAGGACGAAAAAGCGAGTATTTCTTACCTTGAAATTGGCTGTCGCGTTTACACCACGGGCATCAAGTGGAAAATATCTCGATATCATTTTTTTCTTTTCTGTTATAACTGACATATTTCTTTCCGACGACGTGTAAAATTCCAAACTATATTTTTTCAATATAATAAATAAGAAAATAAGTAATTATTACTTACTCTACTAAGTGTTTTAATTTAAGATTGAAGATTAAGGTGGACGTGTGTGTGTGGCCTTAAAAACATCGTACCGACGAATCTATTCATCTGATCTTCTTAATATTAGCATATTTGAAATCATCTTGTCAAAACCTACAAAATGACTATCTGATTTTTAAAAATTAAAGCTTTGTTGAAAAATTGCATTGAATATTTTTCCTAGGAAATTTTTTTTGGAAAAACTGCTTCCAAAGGAGCTTGTAGCTTTCCAAAAGAATAAGAAGTCGTTTTTCAAAAAAAAATTTCCGACCATCTAAGTGCTCAAAAAATCGAAAATACTTTTGGGAGTGATGGTTCTGCTATCTCTTGAATGAGAAAAACACTAAATTTGATGTCTGATGCCTCTTAAGCTTAGTTAAACCTCTTTTAAACTATATTCTTCCAAAAGTATCCAAACATTCTTTTTCTTTCAAGCTAAGGCAATATTCAATGTCTCAATTCTGGGAAAACAACCTTCCGTTTTATAACGTGTCAAAATGCGTCAATCTTAAAAGCATTTTCCACACTCGCTGACGTCCAGGGGTGAGAGAAAACCATCGACGATAACTTGTCTCAAAACCGCTCTAACTTTTCACTTAGCCCTTGGGAAATTCGAGGTTAAAAGGGAACGAATTAAAATTTAACGCGCTTCTTTTAACTTTCTCAAAGAGAAGTTATTGTATTACCGTCGGATTCGGGTTTTTGGGGAAGGGTCTTCCAGACCCCCTAGGGTCAAACTGACTTTTGATCTTTGCCGGACATGACTTTGTCTGTGGTGCCGGCCGTCCGGCCGTCCGTCGCCTTTTTTCTCGGAACACTTCACGGCCACAATTTTCATCCGATTTTCACGAAATTTTCACACAATCTTCCTTTCGTGGTTATCTTGAAAGTGACGAGAGCGATTTTTGAAATTCGACAAAATGGCGGAAATATGTCTGTCTAAAGTTTGCAAAAATGTGCTACGGGCTTTCTACCGGTCCGATCTTCACCAAATTTTAACCAAATAATCTTCACGTGATCCCGATTAAATTTCATTAACTAATTAGGTAATTAATTATGTAATTAGGTAATTATGACCAATTAACCAAATTTTCCCATTTTCATAAAATTATCACCAAATTCAAGTTATGATTGAAAAAAAAATTTTTTTTCAAAAATTAATTAATTAATTAATTAACTAATTAGGTAATTATATTGAGTTTGAGTAAAATTATTCCCATTTTCATAAAATTATCACCAAATTCAAGTTATGATTGAAAAAAAAATTTTTTTTTCAAAAATTAATTAATTAATTAATTAACTAATTAGGTAATTATATTGAGTTTGAGTGAAATTATTCCCATTTTCATAAAATTATCACCAAATTCAAGTTATGATTGAAAAAAAAATTTTTTTTTCAAAAATTAATTAATTAATTAATTAGGTAATTATATTGAGTTTGAGTGAAATTATTCCCATTTTCATAAAATTATCACGAAATTCAAGTTATGATTGAAAAAAAATCAAAAATTAATTAATTAATTAATTAGGTAATTATATTGAGTTTGAGTGAAATTATTCCCATTTTCATAAAATTATCACCAAATTCAAGTTATGATTGAAAAAAAAATTTTTTTTTAAATTAATTAATTAATTAATTAACTAATTAGGTAATTATATTGAGTTTAAGTGAAATTATTCCCATTTTCATAAAATTATCACCAAATTCAAGTTATGATTGAAAAAAAATTTTTTTTTTTCAAAAATTAATTAATTAATTAATTAGGTAATTATATTGAGTTTGAGTGAAATTATTCCCATTTTCATAAAATTATCACCAAATTCAAGTTATGATTGAAAAAAAAATTTTTTTTTCAAAAATTAATTAATTAATTAATTAGGTAATTATATTGAGTTTGAGTGAAATTATTCCCATTTTCATAAAATTATCACCAAATTCAAGTTATGATTGAAAAAAAATTTTTTTTTCAAAAATTAATTAATTAATTAATTAACTAATTAGGTAATTATATTGAGTTTGAGTGAAATTATTCCCATTTTCATAAAATTCAAGTTATGATTGAAAAAAAAATTTTTTTTTCAAAAATTAATTAATTAATTAATTAATTAACTAATTAGGTAATTATATTGAGTTTTAGTGAAATTATTCCCATTTTCATAAAATTCAAGTCATGATTGAAAAAAAAATTTTTTTTTCAAAAATTAATTAATTAATTAATTAACTAATTAGGTAATTATATTGAGTTTGAGTGAAATTATTCCCATTTTCATAAAATTCAAGTTATGATTGAAAAAAAAATTTTTTTTTCAAAAATTAATTATTTAATTAATTAACTAATTAGGTAATTATATTGAGTTTTAGTGAAATTATTCCCATTTTCATAAAATTATCACCAAATTCAAGTTATGATTGAAAAAAAAAAATTTTTTTTTCAAAAATTAATTAATTAATTGATTACCTAATTAGGTAATTATATTGAGTTTGAGTGAAATTAGTCCCATTTTCAGAAAATTATCACCAAATTTAAGTTATGTTAGAAAAAAAAAAAGGATTCATTTGCCCCGAAATTTATGGATCCCCCGAAATCTGTAGACCTTTGAGAAAGTTCGTGTCTCTGGGCAAGCTCCAGGACGAATACTTTTTTATTCTATTTTATAAACTAAAAGGGCGTTTACGCCAAACTTTTGATTTCAATACAACTAAAATATCTAATTTTTAACTTTCTCAAAGAGAAGTTATTGTATGTATTACCGTCGGATTCGGGTTTTGGGGAAGGGTCTTCCAGACCCCCTAGGGTCAAACTGACTTTTGATCTTTGCCGGTCATGACTTTGTCTGTGGTGCCGGCCGTCCGGCCGTCCGTCGCCTTTTTTTTTCGGAACACTTCACGGCCACAATTTTCGTCCGATTTTCACGAAATTTTTACACAATCTTCCTTTCGTGGTTATCTTGAAAGTGACGAGAGCGATTTTTGAAATTCGACAAAATGGCGGAGATATGTCTGTCTAAAGTTTGCAAAAATGTGCTACGGGCTTTCTACCGGTCCGATCTTCACCAAATTTTAATCAAATAATCTTCACGTCATCCTGATTAAATTTCATTAACTAATTAGGTAATTAATTATGTAATTAGGTAATTATGACTAATTAACTTAATTTTCCCATTTTCATGAAATTATCGCCAAATTCAAGTTATGATTGCAAAAATACCTTAAAAAAAATTCTCAAAAATTAATTAATTAATTAATTAACTAATTAGGTAATTATATTGAGTTTGAGTGAAATTAGTCCCATTTTCATAAAATTATCACCAAATTCAAGTTATGATTGCAAAAAAAAATTTTTTTTTCAAAAATTAATTAATTAACTAATTAGATAATTATATTGAGTTTGAGTGAAATTAGTCCCATTTTCATAAAATTATCACCAAATTCAAGTTATGATTGAAAAAAAATTTTTTTTTTTTTCAAAAATTAATTATTTAATTAATTAACTAATTAGGTAATTATATTGAGTTTGAGAGAAATTAGTCCCATTTTCATAAAATTATCACCAAATTCAAGTTATGATTGAAAAAAAAATTCTCAAAAATTAATTAATTAATTAACTAATTAGGTAATTATGATGTGTTTGAGTGAAATTAGTCCCATTTTCATAAAATTATCACCAAATTCAAGTTATGTTAGAAAAAAAGGATTCATTTCCCCCGAAATTTATGGATCCCCCGAAATCTGTAGACCTTTAAGAAAGTTCGTGTCTCTGGGCAAGCTCCAGGACCAATACTTTTTCATATGGCAATTTATGCTGTTTGAATGTTTTATTGAAAAAATTAAGTAAATCTCAATGCAAATATATTGATAGTAAATCATGGTTGAACATTTTAGGCCTAGTAGGTAATTTGTAGGTTGAATTTAATATCCCCTGAGGGGTTTAATTAACTAAAATGAACTTGTGCATCCCTTCTTTGATGTGCACTAAATAGTGCATCCCATTTCAGGTGAACAATGGAGGCCTCTAATGGTGGCGTTTATAACCATTTTATAATATCGAAAGTTCGAAAAGTAAAAGGGAACCATTTTTTTTACCCCTTCCCATGAAAAGAGAAATCATCGCTCGTCCGATAAACGAGCTGGGGCTTAAATAATACGAACTCATCATAAAGAACAAATAGAAGCCGAGGTATACTTAAAAAGAAGAATGAGACATGAGGGGGCGCTTTTCCCATCCCACCTTTTTAGGCTTTAACCTAATGTTCGCAGTTAGGAGAAACATATTTCACACTCTCCTAAATGATGGGACCCTGTGTTGAACTTATTATCTAGCTTATTGCCTACTAACTGAAAGGCACGGGAAAAAGGGGGGCCCTTAGAAAAAAAAGAAAAGAAAAGATAAATTGGATTCATCACTTCATTATTGCCAACGTAACATCTGTTTTCAACTCCAAATAGCCTCGAGCGCAACTGGATGTTCATTTGAGATTATGTTAATTTAAGCCTAAATATTAATATACATAATGGCATATATTTGCCTTCTATTTACCATTAAAAAATTAAGTGCTTAAAATCCTAAGTCCGGTCACAAATCCGGGGAAAGTTCTCGATATGCATCCCATGTGTCTGTGCAGGCAAACCTTGGCAAAGATGTATAATAGGATTCAAATGTATACTCATTGGTAGCATTTTAAAATTCTCAAAATGAAAGTTGATTTTGAAGTGGCAAGAACCTGGAGAGTAGTTCATGGAAGATGGGGAGGTAATAGGAGGAGAGGGAAGGTGATAGGACGTGATTTAAGATGATAGGAGGTGGTGGGGGGTATGGGAGGTGAGGGGAGGTATTGGTAGGTGAGGGTAGGTTTCGGTTGGTGAGGGGTAGGTATTGGTAGGTGAGGGTAGGTTTCGGTTGGTGAGGGGTAGGTATTGGTAGGTGAGGGTAGGTATTGGTAGGCAAGGGTAGGTAAAGGGAGGTATTGGTAGGTGAGGGTAGGTAATGGGTAGGAATTCGTAGTTGAGGGGGTATTGGTAGGTAAGGGGTAGATATTGGTTGGTGGGGGTATTGGTAGGTAAGGGGTATGTATTGATAGGTGACGGGGTATTGGTAGGTGAGAGAGGTATTGGTATGAGAGGGGAGGTATTGGTATGTGAGGGGAGGTATTGGTAGGTAAGGGTAGGTATTGTTAGGTGGGGGTATGGGAAGGTAAGGGGTATGAATTGATAGGTGACGGGTTATTGGTAGGCGAGGGAGGTATTGGTATGTGGGGCGAGACATTGGTATGTGAGGGGAGGTAAAGGTATTGGTATGTGAGGGGAGGTATGGGTAGGTAAGGGGTAGGGATTGGTAGGTGGGGTTACTGGTAGGTAAGGGGCATGTATTGATAGGTGAGGGGGTATTGGTAGGTGAGGGAGGTATTGGTATGTGAGGGGAGGTATTGGTAGGTGAGGGTAGGTATTGGTAGGTGAAAGTAGGTATGGGTAGGTAAGGGGTAGGTATTGGTAGGTGAGGGGGAGAAGGTATTGGTAGGCGAGGGGTATTGGTAGGTGAGGGGGTATGGATAGGTAAGGGGTAGGTATTGGTAGGCAAGGGTAGGTAAAGGGAGGTATTGGTAGGTGAGGGTAGGTAACGGGTAGGAATTCGTAGTTGAGGGGGTATTGGTAGGTAAGGGGTAGGTATTGGTTGGTGGGGGTATTGGTAGGTAAGGGGTATGTATTGATAGGTGACGGGGTATTGGTAGGTGAGAGAGGTATTGGTATGAGAGGGGAGGTATTGGTATGGGGGAGGTGTGGGTAGGTAAGGGTAGGTATTGTTAGGTGGGGGTATTGGTAGGTAAGGGGTATGAATTGATAGGTGACGGGTTATTGGTAGGCGAGGGAGGTATTGGTATGTGGGGGGAGACATTGGTATGTGAGGGGAGGTATTGGTATGTGAGGGGAGGTATGGGTATGTAAGGGGTAGGGATTGGTAGGTGGGGTTACTGGTAGGTAAGGGGCATGTATTGATAGGCGAGGGGGTATTGGTAGGTGAGGGAGGTATTGGTATGTGAGGGGAGGTATTGGTAGGTGAGGGTAGGTATTGGTAGGTGAGGGTAGGTATGGGTAGGTAAGGGGTAGGTATTGGTAGGTGAGGGGGAGAAGGTATTGGTAGGCGAGGGGTATTGGTAGGTGAGGGGGTATGGATAGGTAAGGGGTAGGTATTGGTAGGTGAGGAGGAGAAGGTATTGGTAGGTGAGGGGTATTGGTAGGTGAGGGGTATTGGTCGGTGGGGGGTATCGGTAGGTGAGGGGTTATTGGTAGGTGAGACGGTATCCGTATGTGAGGGGAGGTATTGGTATGTGAGGGGAGATATTGGTTGGTGAGGGGAGGTATTGGTATGTAAGGGGAGGTATCGATATGTGATGTAAGGTGATATGAGGTGTAGGAAGTTTGATGGAGGGGTTGGAAGGTGGCGTGAGCCAGGAAATGTGGTGGGAGAAACAGAATTAGGTGATGGGAGGTATAGGAGTACCTACACTTTTTGAGAAATTTCTGGTTTTAGGGGTAATCAGCCGATAAGCGAAAGGACCTAAGGAAGAAGTACGAAAGGAACACTATGGAAAAAGAGTATTGGCAATGTGGAAATCGTATACGCTAGCTCAGTGCGGTTGAAATCTTTCCCGATGAATCAAACATCTAAGGGAGAAAAAGTTGATTTTGAAATTTATAAAAGGTTCGATGAAACGCGAAGATCTTTTCTGACGTCTGACGTTGTTGTGAATCTGTAATAAACTCGTAATTGTTTACGTGCTCCGACTCCGTGGAAGAAGATCCACCGCCCTCCATGTGTGTCAAGGGATGTTAAGTTCCCTCCACCCTCCACCACGAACTGAAACGAATAAATCGAATATTACAAGTTCGTGGTCGAAATACCAACCCCTTTAACGGAGACCTTAAAATTGGCTTCGGTGAAAAGAGGCGAATTATGACTAGGTGAGAAAATTCGCTTTGAGCATTTTACCTTTAAACGCCCTCCTATCGTTCTTTTTCTCCTTTCCTTAGAACCCAAGAATCCTCAGAATCATGAAATGAAATCCAACTGAAAGAGCAATGCAAATCTTCTTTCTTTCACTTTTTTTCGGTCTCTCACCGTCCCGATTTACATCTCATAACAGTCGATATCCCGAAGCCCCATTACAGGATGCATTACCATTTCAAAGTCGGCATTACTGGAGGGATCCGACCGCCTAATTGGATAAAAAGAGCTGGGAAGGGGGGACAAAAAAAGAAGAAAAGGTAGAGAAAAAAACGTAAATAATATTTTTAAGGATATTCATTTTAAACTTTTGTACATTTTATAACCTCAATTAAAAAACAAAGCAATTAATCAAACCCCTTGTTGCCTTAACCCTAGAATGGTAATCCTATACGCTTATTGCTAAACCCTCGTCATATTGACGACTACTATTTTTTAGGCCAAATTTTATGATTTTTGATGAAGAATACATTGTAACTGCACGGGACAAAGGCCAGTTTGTTACTAACCAGCTTTTTTTAAAGAAAACATTATAGTCGTCAAAAATACGAAGGTTTAGCATTCTAGGGTTAAATTTAAAAATAATGAACTTCCTCGCCTTTTAGTCTCTCCAGGAGTGCTAACATCACCATAGATTGTCCTAGTGTCAAAGGCAAGACCCTTTTGTTCCATATCCTCAGGAGGATCCCATTCAAAAAGTTCCCTTCAGTATATTTTGGAAGAAAACAGGTTTCGCTATGAGTAGTCGGAGGGAATGAGTAGGGTTTGAATAAAATTAGTTAGCCAGGGTAGGCGAAGTATGGTTTGTTGGGTTGTGACAGAGTTAGCGAAGGTATAATAGAGTCGAGATAAGGGAAGTTTGCACTGTCTCAGACAAACCGCCGCGAGTCTCTAATGAATTACAATTTACATAAGCCAATCTCCTTCCTACTCCTGTTTGAAGATCCCTCCTTCTCTTTAGACGCCCTTGACAGATTAAACATTGAACCTCGCTCCGCTAATAAACCTTAGAAGACACCGTTAAAACGTAATGACCCCTACAAAAGACATCTGACGGCTTTTTTACGAACGTAAACCTTTTTTAGTGTCTGTTTATTGACTTTTTTTAGGGCTTCTTAGATATTAATTTTTTTTTGTTAATCGAATTTATTAAGAGGATTTTTTTTACAATTCACACACAAATAATATTTTAAATTAAAAACGCCCCACTTTGCTTCTTTTATGAGAAAAAGTAATATAAGTCATTACTTTAAGTACAAAAATTAAAATTATCTAGTTGCACCTATGGTTGTCTGGCTAGGGAGTGCTAGAGTGGCATATACAATATAATTAGGTGAAAAAAATGACCCCAAATTGCAAAAGGTGCCCTAGTTATTATTTATATTATTTATATTATTTTATTATTTATAAATTTCAGGTTTATAGGCCTGCAACTACCACATCTATTATTTTCACCCCAGTGGACAAAACGTGAACTAAAAGTGAAAATCAGCGCCATCTCTTAGATAAAGTATGCGAATACCTTTGGGTTTAGAACAGGCTTAAGGACCATTAGGTAGTTCTAAATCCAGGTTTGCGTCACCCCTTTCGTGTGCATTTTGAAAAACTGGCCAGATTTAGCACTTTTTTTCAATTTTTGATCTCTAGCGAAAAAACAATGCATTTTAGCGACTTACCCACTAAGTAAAATAATAAAGATTTTTAGATTTTGCGTCAAATGAGCTTCCAAACTCAAAATCGGTCTAGCTGTTCAGGAGATATTCAAAAATGACCCTTTTTTTTAGGGCCAGTTTTTGATCAAAATTGCTTATTTTGAGTCGAATGATAAGAGATGAAGGGTCAGGGGGAAAAAAGGTGGAAGTCACTTTTTCGTCGATTTTGAGGTATTAGAGCTATGTAGGCCATCATCTGGTAGAACAACAAGTTAAAAAAAGAGTTGAAAAAAATGATGACTTTCATCTTTCTTCCCACTGTCCCTTCAAATATAAAGTATAAAATAGCTTCCTTTCCTTTGGAAATGAGCTAAAAAAGTATGAAGAGTAGTTATTTATTTCGCTGATCTTATTAACGGAGGACGAGGTTTTGTATTTATAACTTTTTTAAACGAGTAGCTTCTAATTAAAAAGTTTTATTCTATTTTACGTGAGAAGTAACTCCAGACACCCTCATGAGTATTAAAAAAAAAAGATAAATTATTTAAAACATTACTTCGGATCAATATTTTTGAAACGTATTTCAAACTGTTAAAAATATTTGAAATTATAAAAATTCATTTATAGCGATCGAAAGTAATTTATATCCAATGCATCAAAACCGAGGCCCTTTTCCCGGAGTAGGGACCGACTGCTTGGGAGTTCGAACGATTGAATTTAGTACATACTTTGTCCTTATCTTATTTGGTGTATAGTATATAGTATATGGTATATGGTATATGGTATATGGTATATGGTATATGGTATATGGTATATGGTATATGGTATATGGTATATGGTATATGGTATATGGTATATGGTATATGGTATATGGTATATGGTATATGGTATATGGTATATGGTATATGGTATATGGTATATGGTATATGGTATATGGTATATGGTATATGGTATATGGTATATGGTATATGGTATATGGTATATGGTATATGGTATATGGTATATGGTATATGGTATATGGTATATGGTATATGGTATATGGTATATGGTATATGGTATATGGTATATGGTATATGGTATATGGTATATGGTATATGGTATATGGTATATGGTATATGGTATATGGTATATGGTATATGGTATATGGTATATGGTATATGGTATATGGTATATGGTATATGGTATATGGTATATGGTATATGGTATATAGTATGTGGGAAGGGGGTATATAATAGGAATTAGTTTCTTTGAGTTCTATCGTGACTTGTAGAGGGCAGTTAGTCTGTTTAGTTGGGCCCTTATGGGAAAGCTCCTTTTCCGCTAAACTCCAACTCGCTGGGAGGGGGGGGGGAATCAATTAAAAGTGAGTCGAAAAAGTGTAATCTTATTAAAGGTGGATTTAGGCGACTTGGGCCAACTCCCTCGACCCCCTCCATTCTCGCAGACCCTTTGAAAAGCCGACTTGTTCTGAATTAATTCATTAGCGGAGTTAAAGAGCACGCTTTCGACTTCGATAGTTTGAAGTTCAGAATAAACATTGAACTTTTTCCTTGCTCGGCATGTAAACACGCTTTAAAGCTCCAGGCTTCTTTTTTTTTCTTTCTCTCTTCTCTTTTAGACTTCCTTTTAATTTCGTTTCGTTTATTATGCACTTGAATTTCCTTTTTTTAGTATTTTATTTCGTTTTTTCTTAAAATTAAAAAGATTTTTTTAATTTAAAATGTTTACAATAGCATAGAGACCCAATAAGACGTTTCTGAAAGTGTGGATTATTCGAATATGATGGGATAAATTGCCTTCAAGTTACGACTCAATGCGGGAGGAGGAAGAAAAAAGGAAAAGGCAGTTATTGGAAAAAAAGAAGGTTGATGGAAGCTGAGACATGAAGGAAAACGAGGGCACAATCTACATACATTATCACTGACCGTCTCCCCCCACCACCGAACCAACGACCCCCCCTCCAACGTAATAGAACGTGGCTTCTTATTTTATTTACTACCCGCGCCTTTCCGAAAGCTAACAATGTGAAAACGGCGAAAATATAAACTTTTTTCTCGACCCCCCCACCCTTTTCACCACCGTCTTTTTTCCACATGCAATAAATTCGGCTTATTTTATTCCGCTCATAAATTTCCAAGTTATATGCTTTTCGAAAGAAACGATGTTTGCAAAGTTTATCCGTAAAAATCTTGTAAGGAAAAAACTTTTTAAGTATCTATCGATAGTACATAACATTATTAATTGCCTTTTCAGGTTCGTGGGAAGTCATTAGCTTCCAAAATTTTTGACCAATATTTTAGACAGCTCTTTTAAATAGCTACAAAATGTACTAAATGAAAAAATCGCCTAAACTACTCCTTAGCTTTCTAAAGTGGATTTATATTAGCTCCCCTTGTTCAACTCTGACCATATCTCGCAGCATCTGATCCTTAAAACCCTCGTACCGACAAATCTATTCATCCGATCTTCTTAATATTAGCACCGTACAAAAACCCTCCGTGTAAAAAACACCCCGCCTCGCAAAACTCCTTCTTCTTCAGCCGGAAAAAGATATGATATCAACTTTCCCGCCCGCCGATGTGCGAGAGGTCGGTATGATTTAGAGAAAGAGGAGAGATGAAGCGCCCTTGCTCCCATTTTCAAAGCTCCCCTTGGCGGCATCGCGAAATACTTGTTTACAGGGTGCATTAGATGGGTAGCTATGCAAATACCTTGATCAGTGATTACTGGTTAGGATTGTGGAACTATTGAATGAAAATACATCATTGGAAGAGGAAAACAGTAAGTTGAATTTTTTACGACTGGTTTTGAAGGTTTCATATGCTGAACAACTAACTTTTTGTACATTTGTAACTTTTGCACTTTTTGTACTAACTTTGTAAGTGCAATTTCTGTTAAGACGTTAACGTTAGTTCTGGGTAACTTAAGTTAGGAGACGGATGGCAAATGCTCAGGAGCATCTCCTTGCTCAGTAATCACTATTCAGGTGTTATCGTATTTAAAAAGTAATAGTGGAGGAAACCTGCATAAACCATGATAATTGAATTTAAGAATTATGTTATCGATCAATCTGAAAAGACTTACTACAGATGCATTATGTGCAGAGGTAACTGATTTCCCTGATAAAAAGTATTTCGCGATGCCGCCAAGGGGAGCTTTGAAATGGGAGCAAGGGCGCTTCATCTCTCCTCTTTCTCTAAATCATACCGACCTCTCGCACATCGGCGGGCGGGAAAGTTGATATCATATCTTTTTCCGGCTGAAGAAGAAGGAGTTTTGCGAGGCGGGGTGTTTTTTACACGGAGGGTTTTTTGTACGGATATCACATCTTTTTGTAGTTGAAATTGTAGTTGACTTGGAACGTCCATAAGCAAGAAAAGTTATCAAAGTAAACAAAACAAACTAACATCGACAAAATAATTTTTTCGAAATTAAAAACTTGGGCTTAATTTTATGTTTTTGCGGTGATGAACCATTATAATTATGGCAATAATCTCAAATTTTAATTCGATTTCAATTTGAACTTTCAAGTTGATTGATTACGTAAAAGCCTAAGTGGCTGCAAGCAACCTGAAATTGATTTTTTTGGATTCAGCTATGCGTTAAATCTTTCAGCGGGTTAAATCTTTGTTTAAATTTGGGTGGTTTGGGTGTTTTTGGTCATTTGGGTGGTTTGGGTGTTTTTGGTCATTTGGGTGGTTTGGGTGTTTTTGGTGATTTGGGTGGTTTGGTTTTTTTGGTGATTTGGGTGGTTTGGTGTTTTTGGTGATTTGGGAGTTTTTGGTAATTTGGGTGGTTTGGATGTTTTTTGTGATTTGGGTGTTTTTGGTGATTTGGGTGTTTTTGGTAATTTGGGTGGTTTGGTGTTTTTAGTGATTTGGGTGTTTTTGGTAATTTGGGTGGTTTGGTGTTTTTGGTGATTTGGGTGTTTTTGGTAATTTGGGTGGTTTGGGTGTTTTTGGTGGTCTGGGTGGTTTGGGTGTTTTTGGTGGTTTGGGTGTTTTTGGTGATTTGGGTGGTTTGGGTGTTTTTGTGATTTGGGTGGTTTGGGTGTTTTTGGTGTTTGGGTGGTTTGGGTGGTTTTGGGTGTTTTTTGGTGATTTGGGTGGTTTGGGTGTTTTTGGTGATTTGGGTGGTTTGGGTGTTTTTGGTGATTTGGGTGGTTTGGGTGATTTGGGTGGTTTGGGTGTTTTTGGTGATTTGGGTGTTTTTGGTAATTTGGGTGATTTGGATGTTTTTGGTGGTTTGGGTGTTTGTGGTGATTTGGGGGTTTTTGGTAATTTGGTTGGTTTGGGTGTTTTTGGTGATTTGGGTGGTTTTGGGTGTTTTGGTGATTTGTGTGTTTTTGGTGATTTGGGTGGTTTGGGTGTTTTTGGTGATTGGGTGTTTTGGGTAATTTGGGTGGTTTGGGTGTTTTTGGTAATTTGGGTGGTTTGGGTGTTTTTGGTGATTTGGGAGGTTTGGGTGTTTTTGGGTGTTTTTGGTGATTTGGGTGGTTTGGGTGATTTGGGTGGTTTGGGTGTTTTTGGTGATTTGGGTGGTTTGGGTGATTTGGTGGTTTGGGTGTTTTGGGTGATTTGGGTGTTTTGGTAATTTGGGTGGTTTGGGTGTTTTTGGTGATTTGGGTGGTTGGGTGTTTTTGGTAATTTAGGTGGTTTGGTTGATTTGGGTGGTTTGGGTGTTTTTGGTAATTTGGGTGGTTTGGGTGTTTTTGGTGATTTGGGTGGTTTTGGTGATTTGGGGGTTTTTGGTAATTTGGGTGTTTTTGGTAATTTGGGTGGTATTAGTGTTTTTGGTGATTTTGGTGATTTTGGTGGTTTAGGTGTTTTTCGAGTGCCCTAGGAAAGTGAATTTTTTTATTGGTTTGGCGTTTTTCTAGGTCGATGTTTGAGTGCGCAGTAAAAGTTGCGCAGTAGCCCTAAAATTTCAGTTTTTTGGTCATAACTTTTTTTTGCGACCAGCTATCGGGTTAAATCTTTCAAAAGGCACTGGCTAAAATTGAAACGAAGGTCCCTGTAAAATTTCAAGTCGATCGGTGCAGAAGTAGAGGCTGTAGCCCCTGGCTAACTGAATAAGGAGAAGAAGGAGAAGAAAAACATGGTAAAGGCCGAAAACCGGGTTTTCAGAGTTCTATATCTCAGCTCCCTGTGAACCGATCGACTTGAAATTTTCAGGGCTTCCTATTATCGTATTAGAGAAGGTCTCTATAAAATTTCAAGTAAACCGTTCCTCAGGAAGCCGAGATCCAGATACCCGAAAATCGCATCTCGTCACGTCCAGTAAACATACACTTGGTACCGTTTGAACTTTCGGACGGATTTTGCTTGGCGGGGCGGAACGCTACCGCGTTCCTAGATATTTGAAATCAGCTCATCAAAACCTATAAAATAACTTTCTGTTTTTTCAAAATTAAAGATTTGGTGGAAAATTGCATTTTGTATTTTTCCAAGGAAATTTTTTTCGGAAAAACTGCTCCCTAAGGAGCTCGAAGTTTTCCAAAAAAATGAGAACGTTCTTTTTAAAAAAATATTCTGACTATTTTTAGTGCCCAAAAAACGGAAAATACTTTTGGGGTGATTGTGCTGCGATCTCTTGAATGAGAAAAAAAAAAAAACAGGATTAATATTAGATGGCCCTTAAAACACAAGTTTTAGCGGATTTTTTTCATTATTGTTGTTAAATTGTTTTCAACTTTAAAAACAGGGCGATGGTGGCTTTTCAGTTATGTTTTTATGTCGCATTAAAATGCAGTTTGAACGCAGTGCAGGTGTGAGAAAAGGGGTTTGAGGATAAGAGTCCAAGGGTGAATCCACGTGTTTAAAGCAACAGCACCGTTACCACTAAAGTTTAATGTAAACTGCCTTAAGGTTAGACCTCAGGCCTTCGCATATTTCTCGGAATCATTAAAAAACAGGCGTTTCAATTAAAGGAATTGATGTTGTAAGTTCCAGGAAAGCTAACGGAATTACGTCGCATGAACTGGATGTTCCAGGTGAGGAAGTAATAATATAAACGTATGTGGTGGAAGGTAATCAACAGTCTCCCCCGTGCTAATCGGCAAGACCCTCTTACACTAATCAAGAGCAATATAATTAAACGTGCGGCGGTTCGAGGATCCGTGAATCGATTCGCTAAGAGTGCCTTCTCCGGTTGTCTCGCACC